>JAQGAF010003637.1:0-16814 GCA_034687865.1 Kryphioiulus occultus
ATTTGCAACTCAATTTCCCTGACTTTCCCTGACCAAATCTGATTAATTTTCCTGACTTATCAAATAAAAAATGTCACATGTAATTAGAATTAACTTTATCTGCAACACTACAATTACCTATATTTTCTGTATTTTTCTGTCAGGATGATGGAATTAGTCCACAATTTTGTAAGAAGAAAAACTAATTTAAATAATTAAGCGATTGCCATAGGCGACATTTTTGAAAAATTACAAGAAATGTTGGATTTTTAGTGTATTAGTGCCAATAATGATGCGACCACTAGTGGTTGAAACCACTAAATCTCAAGCACTGCATTTTGTGGACTTCTTCTTTAAAATATAAAAAATTCTTCAAGATAAGACATGATAATGAAAACGCCGTAGACGAAATTTTTAGATAAAAGTAGATCACACCTATACAGTAGCTTTTCTAATGGTTAACCCTATCGTAAAAAAATTTTTGATATTGTCTTAAATTTAATGTAGATACACCTGAAGAAGGAATTAATTTGACGAAACGTTGTGTTGTTTATTTTAATTATAAAACCAACCATTTTGATCGAGCAAACTTTAATTCAATTTATAATGCATTCCATTAGATACTTATACCTATCAAAATAGTTGTGCCACAACAAATTTCCCTACATTATGAATTTCCCTTACTTCCACCAAGATTTCCCTGACTTTCCCTGACCACATTTCTTTTCCCAGACCACATTTCATTTCCCTGACTTTCCCTGACCACATTTCATTTCCCTGACTTTCCCTGACGGTATGAACCCAGTATGAATTACCTGGATCAGCTTCTGGAGGAAGATGTCTACCGGGGTCAGCATCCGTGCCGCACACACCTCCAGGGCGGCGGCGGTGAATGCCCGGTGGTCAGCCCGCGGCAACAGCAGGCCCGGGAAGAGGTCGGACACGATGCCCTCGAAGAGCGGGATGTCGTGCGGCAAGAATTTCGGCATGTTGACGTCCATGATGGAGCGCAGCACGAGGACCTCTTCGGCCTCATTCGGGTGCCGTAGCTTGAAGGCCCCGGCCGTGGCCAGCACTGTCTTGACCGCCCGCATGCCGTAGTCGTAGTGGCTCTGCGAGGACAGCTGCTCGGAGCACAACCGGTACGTGGTCACTATCTTGACCGAGAGGTTGCGGGCGTCGATAAAGCCGTACGAGTACAGGCTGATCTCGGCGATCATGACGTAGTCCGGGACCATCATGGCCACGGTGCGGAAGAGCGCCTTCAGGTTGTCGGGAAGCTCGGATCGGCCGGCGTAACCCGGGTTCTGGGTGATGCAGGTGTAGCAGTTGGGGTTGAGCTGGATCTCGGTGCCCTCGAACACGAACGTGGTCAAGTTGGCCCGCACAGCTTGGACGATGGTCAGGATCTGCTGCGCCACCACCGACAGCACCTCCAAGTCGATGCGGTTGAACTCGTCGAAGCAGGCCCAGGCGCCCGAAGAAGCCAAACCTTTGAAAAACTTACCCATGGCCAGGTAGTCCAGACCATCCGAGCAGTTGAACACAACACATTGCACAGCAAGGGCTTTTGCCAGGTCCTTCACCGTCTCCGTCTTTCCTGTTCCCGCGGGGCCCTCCGGGGCGCCGTTCAGGTGCAGGTGAAAGGCGCCAACTAGGGTTCGGTAACACCTGCAAATTAAAGCGTCCTTCAATAATTGATTCTGGGCAACATCTGGGCAAATCGAAATTATTGAAAATCAAATTTCGATCTGGGTTAATCAGGGTTCATCCAGATGAAATTTTGGAACTCGCTGACTTTTCCAGGTTTTAAAACAAATTTCCCTGAATACTGACAATGCAAATGTGCCAATGAAAGAAATGCTATTTTGCTTATTACGCAGTGTATAAACAGGAGATAAATCACATCTTCGTATGGAAACAGCAAATTGAGATTACCACATAGTTTTTCAGAATTGAAAATTTCATTATAATTTCTTGTTATCTCCTTGTTTGTGCATTAACCAATAATCAGTATGTAAAATGTACTATATGTATGGACTGGTTGAATTTCCCTGATTTATTTTTAAAGTAAATCCATTTTTCCTAACTTTTCCAGGCTTTTCAATTCCCCCGAGAATTTTTGTTTTTCCAGGTTTTCCAGGTCTGGGAGTACCCTGTTACTTATTTTCTTTCGAAAATACCTCATTACTAATTTTTTATGTCAGTTGACTTGTTGAATTTACCTGACTTTTTCAAGGTGGATTTACTTTGATTCCCACTTTCACTTACTTTTTCAAAGTAAATCCGTTTTCCTCACTTTTCAAAGCCAGTCCATTTTCCCTGACTTTTCAATTTCCCTGAATATTTAAACTGTCCCCGTTCGAGACTTTTTTAATTTCTCTAAAAATGTCAGGTTTTCCAGGTCTGGGGGAACCCAGCTGTTTTATTTTCATTCAAAACTAAAGTCTCCGAAAAGACTTTTTTTAAACAGTGAGTATTGGAGAGATTTAAGTCGTGCAAAAAAACTTGAGATCTTAGTGAAAAAAACAAGAATAGGCCATATTTGTTGTCAAATAATTTCGTTATAAGTTTTTACGGGTGTCGAAAACCATAAAAATCAAGAGCAAAATGCAATTCTACGTGTCGATAACCCACCTATCTGTGAGCGGGGTGATGACCAGCCTGGACGTGTTACCCAGGTACTCGTAGGCGTACTTGACCGCCGCATTGATGATGCGTACCAGACAGTCGCCGTCCTCCCAGTAGTAGCGCAGCTGGGACAGCCACTGAAAGTCGCTGGGTGAGGCCACTCCACTGTCCATCAGCGACTGCACGACGTCCCTGGCGTGCACCTCGATGACCACGAACGAGTTCAGCGTGATGCGTGCCTGGCTGTCGAGCTGACCCCGCACCAACTCCACCACGTCACGCATGCGTTCGTCTATCTTGCTCAGGTAGTTCTTCAGCCCGTCTTGGCCTTCCCTGCCCAGACGCTCGTGGACCTCGGAGGTCCAGAAGAGTTGCGAGACGCACAGGACAACCTGTCCCGGCCACTGGACCACCCAGTCCTTGTGCGGCACGGCCAGGTATGCCTGCCGCGCCCGGTCAATGTTGTCCTTCATCGAGGCGAGCATCACGTTCTGTACGCTCAGCAGCCACTTCTCCACTTGACCGTTGGCCACGGTGGTCGAGATCCTCTGGGTGAACTCCACGCGCTCACCCTCACTGCTGAACATGGCCAGAATGTCGAGGGTCTCGTCTTCGAAATCGAGCCGGGCCACACCTTCGAAGCACTTTTTCAAGTGAGGCTGGACCCTAAGATTTGCCAATGAAATTAAAAATTGATCAGTTGTTTTCATGTGTCAAATGGGAAACATGTGGTACAGTATATTGCGAAACATTATCATAACGGGGTGTGAATTTCCATGACTTAACCAAGTTTTAAAAATACTTTTTTGGAAATTTCCAAAGCAACACTTTTTACAGATTTGACATGTTTTCACCTCAGAAATTAATGGGATTTCTTCTCTTGAAATTTTATAAATTATTAATTGATAAATTCTGTTGACAAAACTAATCCATATACAAATTTGATAAGTGGCGACCTAACGTATTTATCATTTAGGAATGCCGTAGGCATATTTAAAAACATTAGCAGAAACAATGGATTTTTGGTATTGCTTTTGTGTGGGAATAATAAAAATGAAAGAAATTTTTGATGGATTTTTTTTAATAATGCAGTATCAGACCAATATTGAATCATGTAGTTCAGTACATTTCGAAACATTATAATGACAGGGTGTGAAACTCCATGGCTTCTCCAAGTTTTCCAAATACTTTTTTGGGAAATTTCCAAGCAACATTTTTGACGGATTTGACGTTCAGAAATTAATGTGGATTTCTTCTCTCGAACTTTTACAACTGCTGAAAAATTTGACCGATATACAGTGTACACATTTGATAAGTGGCCAACTACCGCATTTATCATTTAGTAATGCCGTATGCGAAATTTAAAAATATTAGCAGAAATATTGGGGTTAGGTATATTTTCCTTGAATTGTTTTTTGTGTGGAAATAATAAAAACGAAAGAAATTCCTGAAAGATTGTTTGCGTAATAATGCAGTTTTAGACCATTTGGAAAATTTCCGGTTTCAGTTCAAAATTCCCTGAGTACTTCAGGTTTTCGAGGTTGAATGTACACGTAAAATTCCTTGAGGTTTCCAGGTTTTCCTAGTTCATGGGGCAACTAAACACACATTAGTTTTGACTCGATTCTGCGGGCTCACCTCAAAGGATCCTTTGTCTCTGACAGAATTTCCAGCATCTCGTCATTGGACAGAAAGAAGAACCTGGGGAAGAACAGTCTCTTCTTCTCCAGGTACTCGTTGAGTCCCCTGTTGATTTGCTCGAGTAGCGCCGTGTTGTGCCTCAGTTCTCCGAGGGTGTCCTCGTCGCCTGCCGTGCTCATCACCTTGGGGTCCCTGGCGACGATCTTCATGATCGCCCTCCAGTTCTTGTCCACGATGGCGAACAGCCGGCCCTCTTCGGGCATCTGCTGCACGATGTCACGAGATGAGAAGATGGGCTCCAAGTACATCCACTGCGACTGGACCTTGAGCCACTCATCGATGGTCTCCTGGGTCTGCACCAGCTTGGCCTCCCAGTTCTGGACTTCCTCCTCGAAGGGTTGGATGAAAGGCGAGCCTCGCATCATCTGGATCTTGACGATGTGGTCATCCAACGCCAACTGGACCTCATCCAACGCAGTGAGTACAGAGACACCCGTGTCCCGGTACAGTACGGTGGTGAAGTTGACGTGGTCCCAGTCGTGCAGCATTTTCTGGATGGCTCGCTCCATGGCGTACTCCTTGGCCGCTGTCACCGTGATAGTCTCCAGCTTCTCCAGGTGCGGATACAAGTCGTACTGCAGCACCATCCGTAGCGTGGCACCCGTGTCCGGGATGAGCTGGTAGCCCACCAGCGCGGACATCTGCCGCCAATGCCTCGGCCTGATACCAGGTTGGCACAGGGTGCTAACGATGGGCAGGTGCATCTTGAACTGCCGGATGCGGTCCAACGTGGCCAGGCACAGCTTGACCGGTGGCGCCACGGCTTCGCCCTCCTCCTTGTCGGCGCCCCACCGCACAGAACGCCGGCCATCCCCTTCGCGTTGCTTCTGGCGGGCCCGGAACAGCTTCTGCAGCTTGTGGAAGTTGAGGCTGAAGTTGTTGATGTCTTGCTCGACGACTTCGGCGTCCAGCTCCAGGAAGTTGCCGTCCATCCATCTGGGGAGTAATGAATATGTCAAGAATTACCTTTCTCGCTATATTTTCAATTGAGCTGCGTACATGGGTAATGAAAGTTCCTTTAAGATCAGTGTGTAAAAACACTATTTAGTAATAATACTAAGGAAACGCTGCAGGCGAAATTCGTTTGAAAAATTAGATGTCAACTCTCAAATGGTAGGTTTTAGTCAACATTACCAAAAACACATCAATGATGAACTTTATGAACATTTATTTGAAAAACTACCAGAAGTGATGAATTTCAGGTAATTTTTCTTGAATTGTACATCTACCTTGTAACGTCTGTTTTTCGAAATAATAATTATAATAATGAAAGAAATTTTTGAAGGTTTTTATATAAAAAATAGATCACTAATAATGCAGCTATAGACCATTTTGAACAGTTCAGAAATATTAACAATGACAGAAATTAGCTCCAGATGATCACTGATGGCATCACTGATGACAATTTTTTTTAAACTAAATCAACCATAATGCATAACGATTAATTTAAAAAAGTGAATTTTAGGGAATTGGGGGATTTTGTGCCGATTTTTCAGAATAATAACGATCAAACACAAAATACTATTTCGATACTGAAAAATTTCTTATTTCGATTCAAAATTCCCTGAGTTTTCCAGATAATCCAGGTTGAATATAAAATCCCCGATGTTTTATATAGGTTTTCCAGGTTGCTAGTCACCATATTGTGACATCACAAATGTGGGATACAAAATGTGATTTATAGTTGGGAGAGGAAATGAACCTTGGTCAAACATACCAGAAAATCGTTTGCAGATCCTGATACATTATCAAATTGTATACAAAAATCTGATTTTACACTCACTTAGCCTCCATCTTCTGCCACTTGGCCACCAAACAAAACAAGGTCTTGAAGACGTTCACGTTGGTTACGACGTCATCCAGCTCGGCATAGTTCGACAGCGGAAACTGAAAGAGGGATTCTTCCTAAAATGCGAGGGAAATAAATTGTAAACAATTTTTCGACAAATCATGCATAATCAAAAAGGCACACACTTCATTTATTTCCTTAATGATTTTCTGCAAATCTGTGATGCGCCTGTCAATGCTCCTCACGTCTTGCATGAATTCAACAACCATGGCAATGGAGCCACATAATTCCAGCTCCTTGGCTCTACTTTGCAACTTTTCGATTTCCACACCAAGTTTTTCAATTCGGTTTTGGAGGGCTTCGTCGAACTGGAGTTTGCAATCTTCTATTACCTGTGTGGAATTAATTACCAAACTGGCATTACAATCGGCGGCAATTTGCAAGCCAGGATAACCAAACTTCACGTACCTCTTTGCAATTGTCTATCAGTGGCTTCAGCTGCCCCGGTATGGTCAAAGTGAACCCATTCAGGGTAAAATCATCTTCGTTAAACTCGTACAAATTCAATAAATAAATTAGCCGTGTGTACGACTCCTAAAGGAAAGCAGCACGGAACAAATTACTAAGACATCGACCTACACGTGAACCATTTAAAAACTCGACCTTGCTCAATTCTGTTTTTAAAACCAGATACGAGCAACGCAAGACTAGCATCAGCTTTTCAGTGGCCTACCTTCACGGCACTTTTTACGTCGGGTACATCCTCAATTTCCACTTTGCCGACATAAGCGATCAAATCGGTCATTTCTCTGGTAGAGTCAGGAGTTTTTTTCATTCTTCCTTTCATGTGTGCCAAACATTTGCAAATTCTTAAAAAATACAATTCTTGTAAAAAATAACGAATAAAGAAACTAGTCATCGATCAATCTATAATTGTATGAATACCTAAGATTTTCTTCTCTGTTGCGCTGAGCCACATATTCTAAAACGTGATTGCGGTGTCGGTAAGCAGCGTCGACCAGCAACGTCTTCAGATCGGAGCAATGTACAGAAAACATTGGGAAGTATTCGATGCTGGGGAAATCCCGGATGGCGAAAGCTAAGTCATGGTAATGGTCAATGAGCTGGGGAAGAAAACTTTAAAGTCTAGTAATTTCGATAGCGTAAATCTAGACCCGCAATATGCAGTTACAAGTAACCTGCAAAATCCTGGAAATGAAAAAATTAAAAAATGACAATTACTTGGCAATAATCTTCAAATTTATGCTCCGCCTCCAAGAAGGCAACAATTTCCTCCATGGCTTGGCCATCGATGATTCTGTTGTATTTCCTCACTAGCAATACAAGAACAATGTGTAGTATTTCATTTATTCACAATGCTACGATGGAAACGTGAAAAACGCTGTACCATAAGTGTCGATAAGTAACTGCGGTCCTTCAAAGTGTTTCTGGATGGACATTACTATTGTCTTATGGGCGTATTTGAGAACAGAAGCTGGAAGATTGGTTTCCATCATCGATACAGCCCCATCTGACAGCCAAGAATCGACCGTCGGAATCTGAGTAAGGCTCGTCAAAACCTATATCATCAAAAAATTAAGGTGAGGTTATACTTTTCATAGCCGGTCTTTGTGAAAAATTGTTTGAAAGCTTTTTTGGATTTTTTCCTTGGAAAAAAGTTCTTTTTTAAAAGTATTTAAAGTCAATGACGGTTTTCAATCTAAACAGACCTGCTGTATAATATGACTAATCATCGCATCTAAATCCGGCACCGATGGTTTTGCCACCACCGTATTGTTCTCAAGTCCCAAAAACAGCTTGAGTACGGGAAAGTTACATCCATTTTGATCATTGTACACATCGACGAACGTCTGCACACTACGATGAACCAATTCTTTCAACTAAAACATGTAGAACATAAAGAGTATTCATTGAAAACAGATACGCGACACTATCGTTCCTTCCATGACGTTCATAGATCACTAACCTGAGCCGACAAAACCGAAGTTACACATTTATAAAATGCAGCATTGTTTTTAGTCTGGCTCTTTTTGGTCACTGGCTTGGAAACAATTTTGATGACCTGTGGGAACCAACTTGAAAGAAAAAAAATTTTTGTTTTCCTAGAAACGCAAAGCATGCACCGAAACATTTATTTAAAAGATTCTCGCTACCTATGCAAAACCTTGTCTTCGCCTTTAGCGCAGTCATCTTGTACAAGCTGCAGCAAACTCTCGCAAGTCTGGACGCCATGAGACCTAGAAATCGTCGTCATGAATGTGTATCTAATGAAAAGTCGGTTGACTTTCAACATATGCAAGCTTACGAGTAGAGATGGCAGTTTAAGATGACCATATTTCCCAGCATGTTCTTGCACAAGCTCAGCAAAACTCGCATAGCTGGATCCAAAAGAAACAAACGTTTCTTCACTTCTTTCTGGTTTTTAGAAAAATTAGCAGCGCGAATAAAAGGTACTTGAGCTTCCGCACATCTGAAAAGCAACCACATTTTCTGATTTTTATTGCACTTCTGATGTAATGTTATTTTGGCAACAGCATAAGAAACATTTCTTACAAAAAACACATTGTCGATGAATCAAGGAAAACTACACTGGTAAGGTTTACAAAATGTGCCAATTAGTAAGAAGTTTTCAATTTTTTTTTTATTCTGATGAATATTTGCAAATCCTATTTTAGAAACATTTTGTAATAAAAAAGCACAAAAAACACATGGTCAATGAATGAAGGAAAACCACCCTGGTGAAGTTAAAGGTTTATAACAATCTGCCAATTAGTAGAAAGTTTTCAAATTTATTTATTTTAATAAATATTTGCAAATCTTTTTTTTCAATACAAAATAAATCTGTGCTTACCTTTGATCAAACCCATCAGCTAACACTTGCTGTGCGTTCGGGTCTTGTGCTGCCAATTCATTGCGCCTAACTATTTAGAAAAAACTTAAAATTAGCAGATCACAAATGCCAAGTGCTTGCGTGCTAATATACTGTATATTAACCTGTGAATGCAGTCAATGCTCTGACATAATCCTCTTTGACAGCACTTATTAAGTCTTGCATCTCACAATTTTTTGGATCAAACCGAATCGGGATTTTCTGCAAGATTCTCGCAATGCACGCATCCTCTAATGAAGCAATTGAAATAGTCTTCGTTCCATGATTTATTGGGTCATGCTAAAAGGTGCGACAAATTATTCCCGTTGAAACTGCCAACTGAAAAAAACAAGATCATTTCTTCTCGACTGAAATCATATTTACCGTTTTCCCTTCTTTTAAATCCAAAGAAAGACCTATCCGTGGTCCATTGGTGTGAATGTGCTTCAAAGTCTTCAGCCTGGAGCTGGGGTCCCGGGTGGCCCTTTTTGACTTGTGCCTACCAAACATTTTCATCACAACACTGGGCTAACTATATACGCGAGTCGAACCAGGTCATACCACTGTTTCCATGCATTTCACACCATACGCATTATTGTGATTCACTCAACAAACTAACATTACCACACTGCAGTGTACAAATTGTCACTAAGCAGTGAATGTGCAGTATGAATAGTACTGGGGCATGCCATAAATCTAGATCACAAAATCACAACTTACATTAATCCAGGAACCGCACTGTCGAAACATTGCTTTTGCTTTGGAGGATGATAATGTAACAGGAAGTTATCGGCATAAGGATCGTTCTTGTACTTGCTAATATCAGGAACGGGTGGGAGGAGAGGAAGCCCTCGCAAACCCAGCTGCTTCAAACGCTCCTGTAATCCGCTTTCTTTTTTACCAGTTTCCATAATGGCAACGAATCTTTACCAGATAAAAACAACTACATGGACATTAGCATAAACCAAACAAAATGAAGTTACATCTGAGCATTTCGTTTTCAAAACAATCTAGACTGTTGGCACTTGAGTGTTGTAAATAGGCCAACGATAAAGGCAAATTCACAAATGAGCTGATTGGACAGCATTTTTTCTTGAAACCGATTAGCTTCTAAACTATTTCTAAATACCTACTGAGTTCGTGTAAATAATCCTTAGAAGCTTGCAGAACACTGCATCATCGTTTACGAGGCACCCGCGTACTAAATAAGACAAGCTCTCAAATTTGTTTACAGTTGCCATGGCAACCAATCACATAAACTACGTGCATTTATTTACATTACCAAGAATTATCAGACGACAATTTACATCTAGATTAACCGTAGCCATTCGGGGTTCTTGCACACTTCGTGGTGATTGCAGGGGAAGAGAGGGAAGGAAGCTTTCCGTGACATTCTCTAGACTTAATCGAAAATTATTTACACCGTTATTTTTTCTGAGTCTGTTTGAACCCGTGATGATAATCGCTCATGATGCATGAAGCTAACTCGCTTTGAATACTATGAGAATGCCGTAATGGACACCATGACATGGAATCGAATGAGATCATTCACACACACAGAGAGCCTACTTGCGCTAAGCTATAAATTAAATGAAATTGGGACCTATGGACGTAATTAGGCGTAAAAACTAGCGATTGGTGAAATTTAGTGCAATTCCGAGCTTACCGACCTACGGTCTACTTTCTGTGGAATGTCACTCATTGGAAGTCAGTGAGCAGAGTGGAGCACTCAATCTGATGCATTCACCGTGATGGTTTTGCCCTTAGGATCGTCAAAACGATCCATGGTGTTGATGCTGATGGTCATGTGGATGCCGAAGCCCAAGATGATGATCAAAATGCTGACCACAAAGATGCCCATCCAGATGCCGATGGAGAAAAAGCCAACACAGTCGAACGAAGTTCCAAACACGCCACCGTTTTTAAACGGTTGCACCTGGAAAACATAATTGGTAAAAAAGATGCCAAAGGAAAAACAATATTTGAATTTCTTTTTAGTTTTCATGGTTGTCAAAAGGTCAAACCTGGAAATTATAGAACTCTATGCCATATTTGCTCGTCTCTTTAGTAGTATTGACAAAAATCTGAGGCGCGCAGTGATAGGAGGCATTGATTGGTGCCCACAACTGGTTATCGGCAGGTATATACTCTAATCCAGAACCCGAAGAAGTTGTGTAATCTAAGGACACGTTAGCCAGAATCCAATCATTGTACGAAATAGTCACCAGAGTTAACCTTATATAAATAAAAGAAATCATTAATCAAAAAATATATATGCAAATTAACAATTATTCCCCAGATGGAGATATTTCAGACTACTAAACAGTGCCTTGGTTCATAGCAACCCATTATCCCAGCCATTTTCCTGGTGATATATTTTCAACTATTTTTTAAATCAAAATTATCTAAGGAATTAAGATTCAAGTGGGTGGTGGAAAAGAGAAGATGAGGACTAATCTTCTCTTCATTGCTTTCTTTTAATTTCTGGAGTTACTAATTCAATGGCTGCTATGAGCAGATTGCACTGCCAAGAGCTGATGCTGCTGCCTCTTACTCAACGATGACCTTGGAGACCTGTGGGTCAGGATTGTTATACTCTATATGAACACTGAAAATAAAAGCAATGAATTAATTAGTGTTGGAATGAAAAGTTTGGAAGAAAATTAAATTTTTGCCCAAAATTGAGCCTTTTAGAAACTCAATTTGAAATAGATTGCCATATTCCAACCTGACTAGCTCAAACAAAATAACTACGGTATGTAAAAGCATTTCTATCGCTACACATGCACGTATATTGCAACAAGAAACCTGCTTTCTTCTCATTTGTTCGAATTTCTAATCATTGCAATTTTACACAAGTTTATGCTTACAGAATTGCTAAGTTTCAAGTATAGGCAAATAATTAGAATTGCAAATGACATTCGAAAATATCTTTTCTCAAATGTGATTCATTGATATTGCAAGGACGTCTTGATATTTAAAATCCTGAAAAGTAACTAAGTCACACTTACACCATGGTTTCATTGCTGTCGCCTTGACAATTAATGGTATAATAAGTATCGTCGTTGGATAACTGTATGCTTGAGATGTTAAAATCGGCGTCTTCATTAGCTTTATCGTAATAGTTAAGTGTCATGTTTTCGAAGTAGACGATGCAGGTGTCATTGTCATTGTGAAATAAACCAGTGTGATTGTAGGATTCAGACCCATATGCCAGAGCATGACGCGAGGATCTAGTGTGCTCGCCCTCCATGGAAAACTAATTAAAAGAAAAATTAAGCAACCATAACATCAGGGATTTTTTAAGATTTTTTTGGAAGCCTGCCTTTCCATCGCATTTAAGCAATGCTCAGGTATTCTGCCACACTCAGAAAGACAAAACAGTATAGCGAGCAATCACTTACCCAAGACGATGAATGACCTGTGTAAATCGCTGTGTATGAAGGGGAACTCTCAGTAACCTGTTTTATTGTGTCCCCTATAATTTTATCTGCAAACATTGAAAAAGGAGAGTGGGTGAACCAATGTCAACCAATAGTGATTACCCGACTAACCATCTTGCATACAAAGATGGGAGCATATATAGAATATGTTGCAACAAATGAACAATGGTAAAGCTTAAATGCAAGGACATGTCTAAACAGTGCAGGATATTCAATATCCAAGGAACCTGCATCAATACATTCCCCGTAACATACACATGAAATTGAGACATTAAAATCAATCAAACAAAAGTGACAACATTTGCAATAATGAAAATCTTGGACATACCATTTTTACTCAAAGCCTGCTGCCTATCTGAAGTCGTATCTGTGCTTGGTAAATGGACAATAAACAGATCATTGTTCAGGCTGCCTTTCGGTGTAAATTCCCCACCCTCCACTTCTATCACGTTCCTTCCATTGGCAAGTGTTGAAATGCTGTCTTCGGGAGACTCCACTGACGGCAGCATTGTTGACGGATTGACGTCTAATAAGTTCTGCCACAAAAAGAATAGTGATATGTGAAATTAAAAAGGCACCAATTTCAAAGCAATGCTGTGGACAACTAAACTCTGCCTTACCTGGATATTTCTAAAAGAGTTCTTCTGATCATGTTTGCCAACAGAATTACCCCACAATGTGAAATCTTCCATGCTAAGCTATAAAAGGGAGGTTTTGAGCACAATTAGATTACTGTAGTACATCATTCATTACGCAACAGCCTTGCATACAGGATGGAAGGATGCTGAAATGGACACTGTATTTCACCTCCCCATTCATTGCTCTGAAATCAATAACAGAATGGCAACTTACATCGTCCTGAAGGAACAAAAAAACAGGTGACTTGCTGTCTACTTTATTTAGAATATCGTCTTCAAATTCGTTTCTCGGCATGCGCCCGACAGCAGAGACGGATGGTAAATCCGTTCCCAAACTGAAAAAAAAGTTAGAATGATATGCAAATACAGCAGCCTTTTAGTAAGATGCAGCAACTAGTGAATCACGATCTCAAGAATACAGTGCACAAGACAGTCTCAATTTTCGTGGTAATACATACGAATGACTTTCCACACAAGAAAGCCATCATGCAAATGTTGCCCAGTTTCAAGTTAGTCTTCATGGAGCCTAATAAATCTGTTTGGTTTGTGGGGTTTATGGGGCGCAATGCCTAAATAGCAGAATAGTGCCCAGGCAATGAATAAATCTGTTTAGGACCCAAGGAACCTATGGATATAGAGAGCTTAAACAAGGGACATGGCCATAGTGTCCAGCAAGTTGAATATAGCTGTACATGTGTTCTCAAATGCACTGAAATTAACAAGATGGATGGGAAGCAATAGGCTAGGGAAGGCGTTGCAACTGAGAACGATATAAAATTAAGTAGGTGCGAAGAGTTCAAGTTCTAAAATAACACTAAATTAGACTGTGCAGTTGCTTTAAAAAGATCTGGACAAGGAAAGATCTCAAGAACTCTAAAACATATCCCGGAAAACAAACAGAACATCAACTTTTGTACAGTGTAGTAGGTTAATGCGGCTGGGTTCGAAAAGTGGGCGTTTCCGAGCACATTTGATAAGCAGTCCCAATACAGTGCCCAAGTCGATTTTTTTCAGAGAAATAAATGTAAACGGATCGTTGGATAAGCGTTCCAAAATGACGCTCGACATTCCAAATTAGCATTCCAATATTCTAATAACGCCCCAAACCCGCAAAATATGAAAATCCCAGTCATGAGGCTGAGGCATGAGCAACAAGCTTTTCATGTTGCGACTTTCTACGCACTTTCATGTCCAAGAGCCAATTCACCATATTAAATGGCATCCGTAATCTAACCCTCAATTGAAATTATTGACTAAATGCACGGTTATTTCGGATTTTTTTTATTTCGATGGAATTTGCGAAAAGCTTTCCTCAGACCAGGGCCCTGCTCAAATGTGAGGAGATGAATGAAACTCAGAATGCATTTACGCAACAGGCGACTAAAATAGCATAACGATCAAGTCAAATGGGACGAACCGAACTATTATCACAACCTGGTTTAACGAGTTTGGATAAGGTTGAAAAAGCATTGGGAAATCAAGCTGGCTCTATCTGGAATCTCAACCACCTTCGATTGTGCAATCGACGCGTTCGAAACCGGCCACTTTTTATTGCCAACAGACTCTTGCTTTTTGCCAGTTTTGCCCAATCCACAAACTGAATGATCCAGAAATGTTCTCTTACCTCTGTGACTGCCACAATAGCACGGGCACATGATTTAAAGTAGAAAATACCGGGCTAATTGCCACCAGGAGAAAAATCGCCCACCTACAGTCAGCCATGTTTTCGAATCGAGTGACCGGTGCATGCTGGGTAGTGACGTCCACATCACGCTTCCTGCGAGATTTCACGAGAGTTGGACGAGAGTGTAGGTCTTCTTCTTTGACGTCTCCAGCGCAAACATGGGTGAGTTTTTGTGCTCCAGTCTCTAGCGAAAATAACGAAAATAATCGCTGAATTAGCCGAAAAATTAATTTCGAAATAGGCAAATGTCTCTCAGGCTTGCAGCGAATATTTTCTTTATGTAAAAGTATTTAATTTTCTTTGCAAACTAGTTTTTGTTTAGTTTAGGCCTAAAAACCACACCACATGGTTGCGGCCATGTTGTGAAATGTGGCAACAATTTTTTTTAAAAAATACCTCTTTAAAATGTAGGTAAACCTCGTGGACTCCGCACTGCCAGGAAGCATCGCGATCATCGTCGTCAGCAAAGGTGGCACGACAAGGATTTTAAAAAGGCTCATTTGGGCACGAGGTGGAAGGCTAATCCCTTCGGAGGAGCATCCCACGCCAAGGGGATCGTCCTGGAAAAAGTGTAGGCCTAACTTCCGTAGTTCATTGTTGTGAAAAATTGAAAAATCGTTATTAATTCGTTTTCTATTCGCAGTGGTGTTGAAGCTAAGCAGCCCAACTCTGCCATTCGTAAGTGTGTGAGAGTGCAACTTATCAAGAACGGCAAGAAAATCACTGCTTTTGTACCCAGGGATGGTTGCCTGAATTACATCGAGGTAAACAAGAAAATTCTCGAACAAATGCTACGCTGCAAAGTAGTTTCCATTTCTAAAAATGAATTCATTGTTTTTTCAGGAGAATGACGAAGTTTTGGTTGCTGGGTTTGGTCGTAAGGGCCATGCCGTCGGTGATATTCCTGGTGTTCGTTTTAAGGTCGTGAAAGTCGCTAACGTGTCTCTGCTTGCTTTATACAAAGAAAAGAAGGAGCGACCTAGGTCATAAATGTTTTCACATGTTACCAAGTCTGTAAAGTCTTTTCAATAAAACATCTGGACACGATTACAGTTTTATCATTGTAATGCATACTTTCTGAATGAATCAATACCTTGAGATTTTGTCTTTCTGCCTATTATTAGGCAGGATGTCTACTGGTCATGGAAAATGCATGAAATTTTGGCCTTTGATAGGTTCACAAAATAAAAATTTCGGTTTAAATTCTTCATTTGTCCCCCCCATTTCCGCAAAAAGAAATTGAGGGTTTTGGCCAATAATCATATAGGCAAAGTGGTAAATAATGTTATTGAAAATCACTATTTAGTCATGACAAAACTAATTTCCCCATGTTCTAATAGGCATGGAAAAATCGTTGGAATCAAGAAAACATTTTGGAATTTGCAATAGCAAATCCAGTAGACAGCCTGTAGATAATATTAATTTGAAGTTATGTACTTACGAAATAATGGCCCAGTAAAATACTTCGGGCGCTATGGTGCTTTATTACGTGTTTTAAACGACAAGTACAAAATGTGAGCCTTCTACTATGCAAGAAGTTCATTACAAGCCTTCTCTGTCAATCGGAGGATTTTTCTTAATGTATCTCTTTCCATTCCTACCATGAAAAGGACAATGGCTTAGTCAGCGAATACATGTAAAGTTTCTCATTTTAGCAATGGTAAATTTTACACTTACTGTGGAAACCATCTGTGTTTATTGGTGTACGTGGCTTGTCCTAAACGTACAGCATTTAATATTGCACTCGGAGTATCGAACATGTTATTTCTGTTTAAGTAGTCCAGACGATACTGGACTTTCAGCTCTGAATCTTCCTATTAAATGGAGGAAAGACAAATTACTTCACTATATTGCGTGAAATTGCAGACCACAAATCATTGTTTATGTGCTTACCTCGTTTAGCGTTGTCTCCATAATGGGTAAAGGCTGTCAAATATAACAAAATATTTAAATGGTAGACTGCAATGGGTCTGCAATGGGAAACGTTGCGATCGAGACGGGAAGCTCAATGCATGAGCCTTTTAGAAAAATTTACTTTGCCTGCAAATTCTAATTTGGT
>JAQGAF010003638.1:0-16810 GCA_034687865.1 Kryphioiulus occultus
TTGGAGAAAGTATAATGTAATGCAAACTAATGTATTCTGTTTGCATTGAAGAATATATTTTACAATTTATATTCCATTCATTGTAAAATGTCAAAAGTCTCGCTAAATTTCATAATTTCAAGATTTAACAAAAAAAATCCCAATTCTGAATTTAAAAAAACATCTAAAATATTCAATAAATAAATGTAATGGTAATGCATTTAGAAATGCAATATAAGGAATGCATTCGAAAATACATTTTAAAATGTCAGTGGTTTGAGACAAATTTAGTTTCAAACTGTACTGACAAATAAATTTGAAAATGCATTTCCGATTGTATTTTCACGGTGTATTTTAATGAGTTTCTAATGCATTATGGAATACATATTGCAATGTAGTAAATTATGTTGGAGAAAGTATAATGTAATGCAAACTAATGTATTCTGTTTGCATTGAAGAATATATTTTACAATTTATATTCCATACATTGTAAAATGTCAAAAGTCTCGCTATATTTCATAATTTCAAGATTTAAAAAAAATCCCAATATATCATGTTTTAAACATTATTTTCATTTTCATTAAAATATTTTGAGAAGAAAGGAAGGAAATATTGAGACAATTTGATTTTCAAAATTTACATAACAATGCATTTTTATGGATGTTATATTTTAAGTAGTATTTTTCTTCAAATGTTTTTGAAGTATTAATCAGGAAAGAAATATTGTAGCAATTTGCTTTTGAAAATCTACATCACCAACAATTATAAATGCATTTTAATGGATATTTCTAAAAAATACATTACTTTCATTCTAATCAATGCAGCCCACAACTTTTGTAAGTATGTAGTTTCAAAAATAGCGTGAAATTCACAAGTCAGTATACGTTATAATGCATTACTAAATGTATTTCGTGTTGCAATAAAAAATATCAATGCATTTGCAATATATTTTGCAATTTGTAATGCATTTCCAAATACATTTTCATGTGGGAAAGATTGACGAATGTTGAAAGGTAGGTTTGACCATGTGCTGTTTGAAATACCCAGTACTGACCAAATACCTAAATTTAGGTATTTAAATTTTATATTGCAAATTAATTTACCCTGCATTTTTGTCTGACTGAAATTTATCATAAATGAACATTCCCACAAGTTTTGTTTAAGATTGAAGATATCGATATTGTAGTAACTTACCTTCACTCATGATGCCAATAAACCATGTAGCGAGAGCAAACATGATGACCATGGATTCGGACGAAAACGCCATGGAAATCGCAAATCCTGAAAATCATTAAATTTATTAATTTCCCGAAAATCACTAAAAGTCAAATGGTTTGTTTCGAGACATAATAAATACCTAACTGTGGTTTGAGGAAATCAACAAACTTTTCCTGTTTTACAGATTTTTTTGAAAAATAAACCAAGTACCCAATACTGATAATGCCGAAAACTGAGGAATATAACCAGAAATAACGCTTTATTAAATAAACTGGAAAACGAT
Source organism: Kryphioiulus occultus (assembly GCA_034687865.1). NCBI lineage: Eukaryota > Metazoa > Arthropoda > Diplopoda > Julida > Julidae > Kryphioiulus > Kryphioiulus occultus. The sequence goes on from JAQGAF010003638.1 coordinate 1,481, forward strand.
ACTTGAAATACGTTATTTCTGGTTATTAATGATGTCGTTAATTAATATCTCTGAAAAACGAAGCAGCCATATATTGTGTTGTTTTTTTTTGGCTTTTTTAAGTGTCGTTTTCCTGTTTTTCAAAAACTCTGAAATGAGGAAAAGGACACTTCAAATATACATTATTTCTGGTTGTTTTCCTCAATTTTCGGCATTCTTACATGTATTTCCGATAATTTTTTAAATAAACGTGCACGAAAATGTATTATTGTTACCTTAGTTATTTTTTTAAATTCTTTCATAAATTGAAAATGACATTAGTTTTTCATTATTTCTGGAAGTTTTTCTTAATTTTTGCCAATTGTGTTTTCGTCATCATCGGTTTTTCTGAAAATTTCTTAAGAAACATTCATTAAATCCATTACTGCTGCTTTTTTGCCTTTTTTTAAAAAAGTGTGCAGTTTATTTTCATAGTTAATGTATTAATATCTCTGAAAAACATTAAAATGGAAATACACTTTAAGTATGTTATTTATGGTCATTAAAATATTCATTTTCACGAAAATTACTCAAAATAAATGGTTTGTTTCAAGTGTATGGATAAATCCTCATTAATGCTAATCTAACATGATAACTTCCTAAACTTGAGTACTTCGTTTTTTGTTCAAAAATGTTTGTAAAACAGGAAAACGACACTTGAAATACGTTATTTCTTGTAGTTTGCCTCAATTTTCGGCATTATCAACATTTCTAAAAATTTATTAAGAAACGTACACGAAAATGTATTATTGTTACTTTAGTTGTTTTTCTAAATGCTTTACAACTTAAAAATGACAGTATTAAAAGATCCATTATAACATCCATTATTTCTGGAAGTTTTTCTTAATTTTTGCCAATTGTGTTTTCGTCATCATCAGTTTTTATGAACATTTCTTAAGAAACATTCATTAAATCCATTATTGTTGCTTTTTTGCCTTTTTTTAAAAAAAGTGTGCAGTTTATTTTCATAGTTAATGTATTAATATCTCTGAAAAACATTAAAATGGAAATACACTTTATGTATGTTACTTATGGTCATTAAAATATTTATTTTCACCAAAATTACTCAAAATAAATGGTTTGTTTCAAGTGTATGGACGAATCCTCATTAATGCTAATCTAACATGATAAATTCCTAACTTGAGTACTTCGTTGTATTGTTCAAAAATGTTTGTAAAACAGGAAAACGACACTTGAAATACGTTATTTCTGGTAGTTTGCCTCAATTTTCGGCATTATAAACATTTCTAAAAATTTATTAAGAAACGTACACGAAAATGTATTATTGTTACTTTGGTTGTTTTTCTAAATTTTTTACAAATTAAAAATGACATTGTTGAAAGATCCATAATAACATCCATTATTTCTGGAAGTTTTCCTTAATTTTTGCCAATTGTGTTTTCGTCATCATCAGTTTTTATGAAAATTTCTTAAGAAAAATTCATTAAATGTATTATTGTTGCTTTTTTGTCTTTTATAAAGTATTATTGTTGCTTTAACTGTTTTTGAAATTCAAATACAAATTGAAAATGAAATTTGTCATCCATAATTTCTGGAAGGTTTCCTAAATTTTACAATTGTGTTTTCGTCATCAAGTGCGCACTTTATTTTCTTAGTTCTTAATATTATTTATGGTAGAGTATATTGTCCTTACCGAAATACATTCCAGTTACGCCTTGAATCATTGCCAGAGCACCCACCAAAAAATAAGATCCCTCACACGTAAATTTGTAAATTACAAAGGTGACGACGTAAATGATGGCTATTTGGGCAGCCATCAACACCAAATGGGCCAACATGTGACCTAACATGTACTCGATGGTATGAGCACCTTTTAAAGAGAAAAAAAAATTAAAATAAGTGAATGCAGTTGCTAATACTAAAATAGTAAACGTTCAAGAATTACGTCATAAAGTAAATATAACTATTGATTTTCGTCAAACAAAATCACGTCTTAAAATGCAAGTTTGGGCATCATTTGAAGATAAACAAACAAGTAAAATGTCAAATTACCTGTTAGTAACACACGCTCCAAATTGCCAGAAAGTCTTTCAGTATTTATGGAAATTGCAGTCAGACCCAGAGCCAAGTAAAACGTGGCACTAGACGTTTTCGGAAATGTAGAAAAAATAAATCCTTAAATTTCCAGAAAGGGGTCAAGGTTCATTGTACAGTGTCATTTAACAAAACGAATAATTACCATAAGAAAAAGCCAGGAAACAGAAACTGATCAAAATTTCCTTCGATGGATCCATAAACTTGGTTCTTTTCATACTAAACATTAATGATTCAAATAATTAGCAAGATTCAAAATGACAGTAAATTTTCACCAGTAATCCAAACACTACCTTTATAGGAATGTAGTCAGCATTGGGATTTAATCCATTTTTGTCTAAAGTGTTTTTCATAAACTTGTTAAAGCCCACCATCAGTTCGGAACTAACAGCATAAGCAGATTGTTGACCTAAAATTACAAATGCGAAGTTTAATGGTTAATTTTAACGAGAATATCCTAACATAATCACCATATAGTAAAAGCTACTACCCATTTTTAGAAAAGCACAGTATACATGTATAGCTGCATAAATTGTTGTTTTTGGGAAATAATAGGGAAAATTAATTCACCCGTTAAATTTTTTACCTCAACAAAATCAACGTTTGTTCAATTAATATTTTTCCAAAATAATTGTCAATTATACTTACTTGTCCAATCAAGCGATAAGCCGATTAAACCTTGGTCACTAAAAGAATCACTCGATAGTAACCCATCCTGAAATCTAATCAGATAATAGCATTAGTATACATGTAGTATTTAGGAAAATACTGCAATTGTTTGAGTTTTTATAACTACAAATTTTTTTTGTAAGATACGTATTCTGAAATTTACTTGTCAAGTTTTAGAATATAAATATGAAAACAATTTAAAATAATTTCAATCGGTGAATCCTCATTAAATGGTGCAAGAAAGTGAAAAAAATTTCTCAATAAAAGTGTATGATGTTTTAACATGTAAGTGAAGTTTAATTTTTTTTTTAAAAAGTGAGAATTTTTATAAATTGTGCCATTTATTGAAGGTCCCTAATTGAAAGTAATATTAATGATTTCTATAGTTATTTTTCTAAAACTCAACTAGGAAATTTCAGAATACTTTTCAGAAAATATTCTAGGGTATGCAAAATTACCCTAGAAAAAAGTGAAATTTTGCTTTCTAAATTCTATATTTTATTTTTTAAAAAAAACTAATAAAAAAGGTAAATTTTGACTAGAAAAAGTTAATCAAACATGACTTCTTCATCTCGGTTAAAAGTGAAATTTTGCTTTAAAAATACCACATTTTATTTTGAAAAAGTAAACCACAACGTACTGCAGATAACTTTTACATGTAGGATAAAGTTACATTTTGCTATTAAAACTCTGACCTATTTAAAATGGCCTCTGAGAAATTTCGGTTTAGGTGTAGGATCCCTATTAGTTTTCCGTTCTTCGCATCTAGTTCAGCTTCATTATAACTCTGATACATAACCTAGGCATAAAAATGTATATTTGATAAATGAAAAACTTGCGATAACAGCATCGATATTTTCCAAAGTTCAACGTTATAAGCGGATTTACCTGAGTTAGGGTATCTTTGTTGATAGAATCGATCAAACTCTGTCCCAAATTATGAATATCATCGTTGACTATACCAATTGGCAAACCGTATAGAGCTTTACCAATGGAAATTGAAAATAAGACGATAATGAGAGATGGCAGCAGCAGTTCGAGTATAAACAACCTGAAACAATCAGCAGTATTAGTGAAACAGCCACTTGTCATTTTCTTAAATTAAAAAAGTTGGGCTAAAATCCATCGTTTGTCGACCAGCTTTGTAACCGTAATTGATTTTAAACTGCATTTGTGTTAAGATGTTTTTAGAAGTTTCAATAAGAAAGTAAATACTGAAGGAATGTGTTTTTTAAAACCCACATTGCCAACAATTGACATTTCTAAAGAATCACATGTCACATTTTAAGTAATATTTTTCTTAAATATTGAGGCAATTTCCTTTAAAAAATCTACATTTCCAACAAATCAGGAAGGAAATATTGAGGCAATTTGCTTTAAAAAATCTACATTTCCAACAATTAACAATGCATTTGAATGGATATTTCTAAAACCTGCATATCATATTTTAAATAAAATTTTCCTTAAAATGTTTTTTTAAGTATTAATCAGGAAAAAATACTAAGGGGATTTGCTTTTCAAAATCTACATCACCAACAATTAACAATGCATTTAATGGGTATTTCTAAAAAAATCGTATATCATATTTAAAAAAAAATATTTTCTTTTAAATGTTTTTTGAAGTATTAGTCAGAAAGGAAATATTGAGGCAATTTGCTTTTCACAATCCACATCACCACCATATTAACTCTGTATTTTAATGGAAAGTTCTTAAAAATTACTTCACAAATAGTGGATTTTAAGATTTTCTGACATACAACCATAGTCGTAAATGCTTACCCAATGTGCCTCGTGAAAAACTTCAAATCTTTCCAGAAAAAAGCTTCTATCCGATACCACCTAGGAAGATTCAAACGTTTTTTGCTACGAACAGGACTGCTATTACAAACGTCTAAAAAACAAGTTAAAAAAGACACTTTGTTAGCATAGGCCGTCGAGTAAGCTATTTCAATTCATTGTGACCACTAATTTCTGAAAACAACATTCTCCGAATTTTCCATATTTTCCAGGGTCAAATTCTAATTTGTACAGGTTCAAAATTTCATTTTAATGGCTAAATGCGTGCTACAATTTTAAAAACAATATTTAGGAATAATAAGAAACTGCCGTAGTCAACGTTTTTTTTTTTTTTGTTTTTTTTTGAAAAACAACATCTCAAATGGTAGGTTTTAGTCAACATTACCAACCAACATATCCCAATGATGGATTTCACGAATATTTCTTCGATAAACTATCAGAAACAATTGGATTTTTGGTATATTTTCTTTTAAATGTTTGTAATTTTTGTTTTATTTTTTGGAAATAACAATATTAATAATAAATGAACTTTTCGAGGGATTATTAAAAAAATAGATCACCAGAAATGCAATTCCTAGACCATTTTGAAAATTTGAAATTCTAGTACAGGTTTTAATATTGACAGAAATTCACTCCATAGACGAAACATGGATAAAAAATTGCCAGAAATAACGGATTTTAAGTGTATTCTCTCGAAAACGTTTTTCAGAAACTTGTCATTTTCTTTAAACTAAATCACTAATAATGCATAAAGTAAGCTTAATTTAGGAATGCTGCAGGCAAAATTTGTAGGCAAAATTAATCACAAATGCTAAATTTTGAGGGAATGGTAGAATTGATTATCGAGCAAATAATTTTTATGCACATGATTAACAAATGCATCTGATTTCTCAGAATTACAATGAACAAATACAAAAATTCCAGGTTAAACGAAGTTCTCTGAGGTTTCCAGGGAATTAGTCTCGAATTTGTTTTTTAATTTTGGGTTATAAAAATGGTCTGAAAATGTACCTGTTCTGATGCAGAATGCCTTTGATTCTTTGACGTCTGCTGCAGCTTGACCACTGAATGCCTTTGAGTGTTGAACGTCTGCAGCAGCTTGACCTTCTAAGTCTTGGTCATCGTTGTTTATAAGATCTGGATTATTGTTTTGATTGTCCAAACACAGTCTCAAAAAAACATCTTCTAAAGTTGCGCAACCATATTTTTGCATCAAATGACTCGGAGTAGATTGGGCCAATAGTCGACCATGTAGCATCAAACCAACCTAAAATAAATCAAAAAATGTCACATAAGAACAAGGCAGTGTAACCCCATTTTATGAGTAGCACTTTCATTGTTCATACCAAAATTTGCAACTCAATTGCCCTGACTTGCCCTGACCAAATCTGATTAATTTTCCTGACTTATCAAAAAATGACACGTGTAATTAAAATCAACTTTATCTGCAGTACAACAATTAACTATATTTTTGTATTTTTCTGTCAGGATGACAAGCAAATACTCCAAATGAATTTCCCTGACTTTTCCAGGTTTTCCAGACACTTTTTGGAAAACTTCCAGACAATTTCAAAAATCATTATATATACCACATGACGTAAATTTTAGAGATTTTAGATCTGATCACGAAATGATGGAATTAGCCTAAAATTTTGTAAGAAAAAATAACAATATTAATAATTAAGAAACTGTCATAGGCGAAATTTTTGAAAAATTACAAGACATATTGGATTTTTAGTGTATTAATATTAATATCGATGCGAACACTAGTGGTTGAAACCACTAGATCTCAAACACTGCATTTTTGAAGACTTCTGTGAACTATTAAAACATTCTTAAAAATGATGAAAACGCATTGGCGAAATTTTTTTAAACAAAAATAATGCATTTTAGGTGAATTTTTCATATGGAAAAATAATGATAATGATAATAAATGATAATGAAAACGCCGAAGGCGACATTTTTAAGAAAAGTACTTCACAAATGAGATACCTATACCGATCAAAATTGATGTGCAACAACAAATTTCCAGATAACTTGAATTACCCTGACTTAATGGTGAAAATGTCAAGATTTCACTGACTTTCCCTGGCTGTATGAACCCTGCCTTTGGGCTTCTTTACATTTTCAACTGAATTATTTTAAATTAAATCTCAAGATAGATCTTACGTTGTGAGCAAATGCTGCTTCTTCGATGTAATGTGTCGTTATGATGATCGTCACTGGCTTTTCTTTCATGCTCACCAACATGCCCAAATATTCCCAAATGCTGGCTCTTAAAACTGGATCTACACCAACTGAAAACCAAAAAAGTTGCATTTTAAATCAAAACTGGATATAATGTCAAAACTGGACATGTACTAATTTCTGAACACGAAATTTCCTAGGTTTTCCAGGGCATTTTATAATATTTTCAGTACCAAAAATAGTATTGAAAACAATATTTAGTAATATTCATAGTAATAAGGAAACACCATAGGCGATATTTCGGAAAACAAGATGTCAAATAATAGGGTTCTGATCAAATTTTAAATCAAAGATATCCCAATGATGGATTTTACGATCATTTCTTTGAAAAACTACCAGAAATAATAGATTTTAAGTATATTTTCGTCGAAATATTTTTTTTGGAAATAATAATAATAATAATAATAATAAAAGAAATTTTTCAGGGAATTTTTTATATAAACTAAATGACCAATAATATACAGTGTAGTTTTATTATCGACAACGTTCTCAGGACAAATTCATAACGAAGGTTATACTAACGACAATTTAATTTTTTTTTAAATTAAACCACTAATAATGTTTAAGGATTAATTTAAGAGCAAACAACATTTTTAAAAATTTTAATCTCATAAGCTGAATTTTAGAAGAATGGTAGAATTGATTTTCAGACCAATAATTTGTATGTCGACTTCACACAATTACAACAAACAAATAAGATACATTTTTAAAACTGAAAAATCCAGGTTTCAATTTGAAATTTCCTGAGTTTTCCAGGTTTTCCAGGTTGAATGTAAAGATACCTGAGTTTCTAATAATAATCCTAAACAAAATACAATTTCTTTAATGTGTCCACCCTCACCACAGGCAATCACTGCCAACCTACGTGTTGTTATGAGAAGCCCACTTTCACGCTGTCACAATTGGAGAGCAGGGCAAATACCGAAGTATGGTCTGAAAACTTCATAATTGTTCCATGACTAGATTGTGATAACAATGCAGAAAGTCACTTACCAGTTGGTTCATCTAAAATCAGCAATTCGGGTTCGTGAAGCAGGGCAATGGCCATCGACACCCTTCTTTTTTGACCTCCGCTGTGGTGAGTGAAAATACAATAAGCATCCAAAATTTATATGGTACTAATACTTATTGGATTTCGTTAAATTACCTTAGATTTCCGATGAACTTCTTAGAAAAACCTTGGATGTTGAGAAAGTTGAGCAGAAACTTGCTGCTGGTCTCGATTTCTGACATCTCCATTCCTGCGATCCTCCCGAAGAGCCGGATGGTTTCATTGACTGTCAGCTGGTTGCTCAGCGCAATATCCTGGGGCATGAAGCCAATCCTGGGTCGTGACCTTTCGGACATCACTATTCCAGGGGCTTGACCAAAGACAGAAATTGTGCCACTGTCCACCGGCAAGGTGCCCACGATGCACCGCAACAGGGTAGTTTTGCCACATCCCGATGGCCCCAACAACCCGTATCTGAAACAGAAGGCATGAGTGGATTAATGGGCAGCAGATGACTTTTTCTTGACTTCAAAAGTTTTTCAATGAAATATGGAGCCATTCAAGTTTTAAGTCATTACAGCATAGTGATTTTCAGACACATCTGCTACCAGGTTGTTTACCGGTCATGGAAGTCCAGTTACACAGGACATGCAGATGATCTCTACTAGACTTTTCAATGACTTTTTATGACTTTAAGGTTTTTTCAATGCAAATTAGAACGTGGGACTATTCAAGTTTTGAGTCATCAACACACTGATTTTCAGACTCATCCTCTACCCGGGTGTCTACCGGTCATGGAAGTCATGGAAAGGTAATGAAATGAAATTCATGTCAAATTGGATGACAAATCTGGATGACGAATTACGAATTTTGATCAACATTTTTGTTTTTTGAGTCAATCTATGACAAAAATTCCAGCATCCAATAACCCAATAACTTTTCCAAGACCTCCATGATCTAAATTTCATTTCACTTCATAACTTTCCCATGACTTTCTTGACTTCCGTGACTGGTAAAGGTGATGCTGTAGCACAAGCCATGTCCTTGTCATGCAGATCGTCTCCTACCCTTCAGGGGTACATGTTGTTGTTGTTTGTGGAGTTTAAGGGTGCAATGCATGTCTCAAAGGCAAAATAGTGCCTATGGCAAGCAATGTCAAGGAGAAACAAAATCAAAGCAAGAAAAACGGAAAAACCAACGTGGTGCACAAGTAAAAACAAGATGTTAAAAAGGCCAAAACGAACTATATTTTAAAAATAGTCACACGCATGCATCACACGTGTTGCAGCATGTATCGTCATGTATGAAACAGGAAAAGGATTCAGAACCTCTGCCATTGTTCAAAACAACATCTCTGGACATATTGTCTTAACTATTTGAGCAAGTTGCTCAATGCTGACTTTTGTGCAATGATTACACCTGTAGAATATAATATTTATCTTACAAACTGAATAGTTTAAGTGATTGACAACAGTACACTTAGCATTGCACAACAAAAGCCATGTAAACGAAAGTCAAAGTTACAAAAAAATAAATGTAGTTTTACTGCGATGTATGTAAATTTGTATGCAAATGGTGTGCCAAAACTTTTAAACGTGGTAATATACAGTGGATAAAACAAGTATTGGCAATTGGTGTTTTTTTCACAAAAAGTGCCACAAAAACAACAAAGTTAAACCTGTTTCTTGCTGCTATGACGCAATTCAATGACGTCATCCTACACGTGACTACTCATAGCCAATTACAGTTTACAAGAGGTTTTGTAAAGGTGCGTTTACACTATACAACAAAACATTGACGTTTTTAAACAAGTAGTTTTTAATTCTGTTGTACAACTTGTTAAATAACGACCACTCGATTGCGTGGCTCATCAATACATGTACTACAAGATGTTAAATAAAAAAAATTCTCATTTTCAAATAAGTTGTATAACTTTGGTGAATAACACGTTTTGTTATATAGTGGAAACACACCTTAACTCACTACAGCATTTGGTTTTGGTAAATACAAAAGCAGTGGTCAACTTTTGTTACAAATAGCATTTTTGTAACAAATGTTTATTATAAACACAAAAGTTTACTTATCCTTTTGGTTAATTTAAAAAAAATTTTGTAATGTAAATAAATAAAAAAATTGTAATATGGTGTAGGTACACCTTAACTCACTCCAACATTTGGTTTTGGTAAATACACCAGTATTTGTGTAAATTGTTACAAGAAAGTACTTTTGTACAAACGTTTATGATAAACACGAAAGTTAACTTACCCTTATGGTTAACTTTAAAGTTTTGTTGTGCTGCTATAAGTGTCTATTATGCCAGGTTTAATACACCGTATTTTTCAAACGTACAACATAAATTAGATCATTATCATTCCAAACAGTTATCTCACATAGTTTTTCAATTTTTTTGGTAACTAGACTAAACTAGTTTACCAATCCTCAGCTAACTTGTTCACTGAGTTTGATGAAACGACAATGTTGTCAGTTCGCAAGTTTGCCTTGGAGAATTTTTTAACGAGCAGGGTAGGCAAATCACATAATGTCAATTGCATAACCTACAGGGATGTAAATTGTCTAATTTAAATGCAATGTGATGATCATGCAATAATTGTTTATTCAGAAAGTGTAACCAATGACACTAAAATAGCCACATCGATATTTTAGTATAGTGTAATGAGGGTACCTTGGAAATTACGTTTTTAGCATTTCTTGTCGCTGCTAAGCCCTAATGTCATCCGAAATTAATAAATGTTCGTATGATATAAACTCGACCTTCAGGCCAAGATTTTGGCAAGAATCCAGTAATTAAATAAACTTCAAGAACTTTTTTCATTAAAATTATTTCAAAGACTGCACCTTACAGTTGACATTGTGGATTTCCACTGGTTTTCCCAATCTTCGGTGACACTGCATATTCTGTGAACTTTGACATTGATTCAAGGTGACATTAGCTCCAGTGAAATAAACGTAGCTTAACCCCACATGTAATGGTGTTGCATTTAGAAATGCATTATAAGCCATGCATTGGAAAATACATTTTAAAATGTCTGTAGATTGAGGCAAATTTAGTTTCAGACTGTATTGAATTATAAAATGTGTTTTAAGCAGTTTGTAATGCATAATGGAATGCATATTGCGATGTATTATGCGTGTTGGAGAATGTATTGTGTAATGCAGACTGTAATGTAAGTTAGTTTGTGTGCATTGAAGAATATGTTGTGTAATGCATAGTGTAATCTATTCTCTGTTTGCATTGAAGAATTCATTTGCAATTTATATTCCATGGATTTTTAAAGGTCAAAAACCTCGCTATATTTCATAATTCCAAAGTGTTAAAAATCCCAATTCTGAATTTAAAAAACATCTAAAATATTCAATAAATAAGTTAGAGCTGGCAATTAAAAAAAGTTTAAAATTCAAAACTACATCAATTTCATTCAATTCAATGCATTCAATACATTGTGAAATACATAAGTCAGTATATTTTATTATGCATTGTAAAATGCAATTTTGTTTATATTACCACATGTATTTCGTTTTGCACTTGCACTTGCACTTGCTTTCCATGTTGGACTCTTTCGTTATGTCTTAAGTTGGGTGTGGTCATTTGTCAATAAAGTTTTTTTTTAGTAAAAATACCATTGTCATGGTCGTCTGTCTATTGTAGGTACTGAGTTGAATTGAATTAAAATAATTTTCGACTTTTTTCATTACTGAGTTCAGTAAAATCTGCAAAATGTTAGGGCCAGAAAGGGTATCTTCTTACAAGATGTCAGCTGAAGGTCATGACTGCATTAACCATTTGAAATATTCTCCAGAACGTCCTTTGTGTTGTGTAATAAGAAATAAATTACTAATTTCCGCTTTTTTTTATCAAACTAACCCTGAATTTATCTTGATGCCCAAAAAAACCCTGATTTTTTCGCATGTTAAATAATTATTCCTTAACATAAGATTGTTTTTCCTAATGGCTAGGACGATGGTTTGATGCTTGACATCAGCTTTTAAATTATAAATATCAATTAAAATGAAACCCACCTGTCGAGTGGATCTAAAACTTATGTTTGACAATATTGTTAGTTTTGAAATGAATGGTGACCGAACATGGTTATTATGTTTCAAAATCTTTAACTATAGTAGAGTGGTATGAGTGGACACGTTAATCACAAAGTAAAACAAATCCTAAATACCAGTTTGTAAATTAAATACACCAATTTCACGCCCACATACACGGATTGCATGTGAAAACTACAAAAATACTAAACAAGTTGAAAACCCTTGTTTGTTACAAGAAATCCAACAGAAATCAAACCGAAATTACATGTACTTACATGGTACCGCGAGGCACGTTCAGGTTCAACCCTTTCAGCACTGGAAATCCATCTTTTTTGCCACCAAAAGCCTTGCACACCTGCTGAATGTCCACCAAGTAATTATAGTTGGATGAAGATTGCATGTCCATCACAGAGACATCTGACATCAGGGATTTGGCACTCATCCTGCGTGCTACGAGACAAGAAACTGAAGATGAAAAGTGGGTTTCAAAACTACTTTACGTAGATTTATATGCATGTACTGTATTTTGTCATTCGTCCATTATGTATTCACTACAAGTTTCGGAAATAAAATGCCCATGAAATTGTTCTATTTAACCTTGTTAGCAATTGAGAAGAAACTAGCGTAAAACTAGAAGGTTACGACATGTATATCAAACATCCAGGAAACTGGCTCATGTGAATCGCATTTTTTGGATAAAAAAATCTCAACCTTGTATTGCTATTTTTGATTTCGATTTCGGAAAAGTCCACTAAAAATTCAAGCTAAACTTCTATATGGGTGTTTCAGATCAAGTTGAACTTTGCTAAGATTTAGATTGATCCCGTATGATCAAAGTACTGGAATTGCTGAAAAACAACAGGAAATTTAGATTGATCAGACGTGTCCAAAGTACTAAATTTGCTCAAAAACTTGGTTGCTAAAAAACTAAAACTTGCTCAAACACAGATTTACTCAAAAACAGAAAATTGTGCAAAAACTAAAAATTTCCAAAAAACTATAAAATTTCACAAAAACTAAGCCTTGCCCAACAACTAAGTGGTGATAAAAACTCTGATTAGCTCAAAAAATAACAATTGCCCAAAAACTACATGTAAGTTGCACAAAAGCAAAGTGTTGATCAATAACTATGCAATGCTCAAATACTAAGACTTGCTCAAAAACTTAGACCTGCTCAAAAACCTAGACTTGCTCAAAAACCAACACTTGTTCAACAACTGAGACATGCTCAAAAACTGAGACTTGCTCAAAAACAACATGAAATTTGCCCAAAAGCAAAGTGTTGATCAACAACTAAGTAATACTCAAGAACTAAGACTTGCTCAAAAACTAAGACATGCTCAAAAACTAAGACATGCTCAAAAACTAAGACATGCTCAAATACTAAGACATGCTAAAAAAACTAAGACATGCTCAAAAACTAAGACATGCTCAAAAACCTAGACTTGCTCAAAAAACCAAGGCTTGCTCAAAAACTAAGACTTGCTCAAAAACTAAGACATGCTCAAAAACTAAGACATGCTCAAAAACCTAGACTTGCTCAAAAACTATGACTTGCTCAAAAACTATGACTTGCTCAAAAGCTAAGACATGCTCAAAATCTAAGACTTGCTCAAAAACAACATGAAATTTACACAAAAGCAAAGTGTTGATCAACAACAAAGTAAAAAGCAAAGTGTTGCTCAAAAACTAAGACTAACTCAAAAACTTCTTATAAATTGCACAAAAGCAAAGTGTTGCTCAACACCTAATGATTGCTCAAGAACTACGCATTGCACTCAAGCTAAGACGTTCAAAAATTAGTTAATTTCTGGCGAAAAGTATAATTACATTTATTAATTGGGCTTTAAAACGCTTTTAATTACTACTCAAACTACGTGCGTATGAAAAAACAAGTTTTCACTTCAATAAAATTTTATTAGGAAAATTCGACTTGCCCCAAGGTGCAAATCATTTTCAATTAAGGCCGAAACAACGCTGATTTGTTAACAATAAATCTAATTAAAGTTCTCAATAATTAATGTTCTGTGGAAATGCTTAGTTTCTAAAAAATGTTAAAAAAATGACAATTTGGGAGAAAAAAAATTTAGGAGTTATATTATTTGCAACACTATCAATTTTCCCAATTTATTACCAAAATTTACTTTCAATGAAAACTAAATGTGGATATAGAATTAATTGAAATGGAACATGAAAAGTAATACAGCGTTCGATTTTTAATTGTCTGAATTTGATTTGTTTAAAAATTAGTTTGTAATATTGACGAAATATTGAATAATCGATAATAATCAAGAAAGTGTAACAATGAAAAGAAATATAAGCTTGCCTCGCACCCCTTTAAAACAATGAGAACAATGTACGTAATAATGAATGCAATAATGAACTTGCCAAAATTGTAAGGTAGTCCAGCGACACGAAGCACAAAAGGTTTACTACCAAGCCCTTGAAACTCCTCCACCCTTTTTAAAACACTGGACACGCACAGAGCAAATGTTTTATTTTAACTTTTTTGTTGTTGCTGAGACTGGAGTTTGACAACTTCCCATACTGCCATTGGACGATTGTTTCAACCACCTGATTAACATCTCAAGATGGAAGGTGGATTCGTGTAAAAAGAAAACTAGGCGAAATACTTCACATTGGATATCTTGAAAATCGTTAACCACGGCAAGGTCATCCTAGTTTCCACACGTTATAGGTGACCATTTCCTTAATTAACACGACAAAAATCGCGAAAATTTAAAATATTTTAAGTTTACGAAAATGTGCTAGTCAATGTGTTACGACAAGTATTATCCCACATGTAATGGTAATGCATTTAGAAATGCATTATAAGACATGGGTTGGAAAATACATTTGAAAATGTCTTTAGATTGAGTCAAATTTAGTTTCAAACTGTATTGACAAATATATTTGAAAATGTATTTCCGAATGCATATTGCAATGTTTTATGTATTGTGTAATATACAAGCTTAGTTCGTGTGCATTGAGGAATATGTTATGTAATGCATAATGTAATGTATTCTGTTTGCATAGAAGAATACATTTTACAATTTATATTTCATGCATTGTAAAATGACAAAAGTTTCGCTATATTTCATAATTTCAGGGTTTAAAAGTTTAAATCCCAATTCTGAATTTCATGCATAATAAGATATGCATTGGAAAATACATTTTAAAATGTCAGTAGATTGAGACAAACTTAGTTTCAATCTGTATTGACAAATATATTTGAAAATATATTTCCGAATGCATTTTAAAATGTGTTTTAAGCAGTTTGTAATGCATAATGGAATGCATATTGCGATGTAGAGTGTTATGTGTTTTGGAGAATGTATTGTGTGAATTTGTTGTGCAATGTATTGTGTGAATTTGTTGTGTAATGTATTTTGTGAATTTGTTGTGTAATGCATAGTGTATTGTATTCTGTTTGCATAGAAGAATACATTTTACAATTTATATTTCATGCATTGTAAAATGACAAAAGTTTCGCTATA
>JAQGAF010003639.1:0-16804 GCA_034687865.1 Kryphioiulus occultus
TTTGTCGGTCAATATCGATCATCAATTATTGATCGACAAATGTTGACCAATAATTGTTCAATTTCTGTTCAGACGTTCCAAACAAAAATGTATGCAACTTAACAGTTGAAGATGGCGTCGAGCGCAATTATGCTTGCTGCATTTTTCCCGAATTCGTGGTAAATGGAACTCGAAAGAGGAATAGAACATGATTCTGGCGAAAATTCAAATTCGTGCGCGTGCCAATATGGAATTTTGTTTATTTACGTGCTCTAAATGGAACGAAATGAGCAAGTTGAAAGCCGTTGAAAGGCCAAAAGTTGAAGGGTGGCCAACTTTGATCGATTCAACCAATCATTGACCAACTCGGATTCAATTCTGTTGAAAGCGTGTTCTCACATTTCAGTCAGCTTTCAACAGAAAGTTGAGCGACACAAATTGACTCGTGAGAACGCAGCTTTAGTTGAGTATTCTCGAAGTCGAGACCCCACTAAATCGCTATTTCGCACCCGATAACAATGTATTCACCTCATTTAAGCAAAATCATGAAGCCCGTTTCCGAGATAGAAAATATAAATATACAACCACACAAACATTCAAGATTAGCGCGTGTAGTAGTATAGGATACATGTACATAAAGGCGGGAATCTATGGCAAGATTCAAGCTTTAAGCTGTCGTGTTGGTTCTCGTTTTAGTTTGTTTATTAGTGATATTTTGCTCGTCGTTGTGAAATTTCGAGATTGATTCACATTTTGCCAGACACATTGTCCAGATTGAACCAAATTTGGCGCGTTAGTGCGAGTGCTCGCTGTCACTGCTGGCGCCATCTACAAGCTGTAGCCGGCAACTCACTGGAATTTAAATTTCAGGTGGGCGCTTTAAATTTGTCAACGCAGATAAGAACGACTAACAAGTAACAAATAAATACTAACGACTAAACTATACTATTAAACGAGCTAATCTTGTGTTTTTGTTCATTTGTATATGCTATCGCGGAAACGGGCTTCATGATTAAATGGGGATGATCCTACCGTTTTAGGAAAGCATCATATAGTGGTTAATTTATTAAAATAAGAATTGCAAAAATGTAACTCAGGGTATCAATGGAAAAGTCTTGGACCCAAGTTAAATCTAATAAACCTCCATAACCTGAGCCCCATTCCTCGGAAGTATGGCGTTGCACCTGTAGCGGTGTGAAGTAATACATACAAGTCTTATGTTCCACAACAATTTTTTTCAACACTTCTGTGTTATTACTCCATACCTTACAAGTTACAAATATATTTAATCGAATGGTAAAAGTTACTAATAATTACAAGTTGTTCGCTATGTTTGATCGCACACTATACTACAAGCCCATATTTTTACGGGCCATACATTTGTGCCTTTTCACTAATACAGGATTCGTAGCGTCAGGGAAATGTGGAAATTTTGCCAAAAAAGTCAGGGAAAGTCAGGTAGGAGTCAGGGAAAACTTTCAACAAGTCTTGAATTTTAATTTTGTGACTGGAAATTTTTGATTTTCAATTCATTCTTGTAAAAAACACCCTATAAATTACACCTACACCTACGATGTTTTTTGAAAAACATCGTCTACGGAGTTCCCTTTTAAAGCAACGAACTAAAATTCATCGTAGAAATATGTTCAAATTGAGGGACAATTTCTTGGGTTAGTCATGAAAACAGTTTGTCAAGTTTTCCTATAATTTATGGCAAATTGCCTTGGCAAAGTGAAATATAGCAGGTACTGTCTAAAATTAGCCATTTAAGATCTGACTTTTCTAAAAATTTCGCCTGCATGTACAAAATCTGTTATTTCTGGTCTAGTTTTTTTAATACTAAAAAGGGCCTACAGTTTTCTCTTGAATATTTCTATACAAGAGGTATTTAGCTACTTAGCAAAATTTTTAGCAAAAATATTGCCTGCAACGTTTCCATAATTGAGAAAGTCAGGGACGTTGAAAATGACATTTCAGGGTGAATCCATTATTTCCAATAATTTTAAGAAAATTAGCCTATGGCGTTCGCTTAATTGTTAATATTAAGCTTATTATTTCCTTTAACAAGATTGTTGGCTAATATCCACCATTTTGTGATTTAGACTATAAATTTTCACGTTATAGCATTGGAATTGGGCATTCTTTTTCAATCTGATCTGTGTCTTTTGCCTGCCCTTCCCAACTTTTACTACTTAACTTGCTTCAATACAATAAAATTTTGAAAATAACATCAATACAGCATGTGAACGAATTGATGATTCCCAAGTTTTAAAATATAGCTGACTAAACACATGACTGGGAGCTTCCTGAAGTAAAAATATGTCAAATCAGTAACAATTGTTTGTACGAAAATTTTCTAAAAAATGTCTGAAAATGTCTCCAAGCTTATCTTAGAGATTACCAATAATCTATGGACCATGTTAGTCGCTTAGACTAACTTTTCTATAATCTACATTTATGGGTGCCTGGCTAGTGAGGTTTATCCTGGGGGAGTGCTAAAATATGGGAAAACACGAAATATTATAATTTTTATTCAAATTGATCAACAATTTCATTGCATTCAAAAATCACTGTACAGTCATTACACAAATGAAACTTGTTCCAATGCCATACACTGTATGTGTCCGTTTTATAAAACGGATCCCATAAGGACTAAGCTCTCCTAATGCTTTCTTTTATTATTCAACACTTAAGGCCCATTCTCACTGTTCTCACTAGACTCGTCGTCATAATACTGCATTATCATGCAAGGCAAAGAAGGCACGGGAAAATTTCTTCTAACAAAACCACACATAATTAGATAACTAGTTTCCTCTCAAAATAGTGTATTTACAGTGGTATTATTCAAAATTTTAATCTAAAATGTTGGTGAGTGCCTCCATGAACTCCATCCTGACGTCCTCGCTGTGTCTCGCCCGCTCCTTGATTTCCATCATCATGAGCTGCAGCCACAGGTCGCTCTTCAACTTGAAGGAATCCACGTGACAGAAGATTTCCGATTTGGCCCCTTTCTGCAAACAAGTGCTCCCTGAGAAGATGTTCACGGCTGAACCAAGGTCTTTGATGCCTATTTGGGCATGGCGCCTCAATAGGCCGGTGACGTAGACATCGTCCAACTTGAGGTACGGCACGTGTGGTGAGGCAGCGTAGAGTTTCGAAACAAGGTCTCCGGCATAGTAGACGGCCATTCCGGCACAGAAATTCGGGTACTTTTTCCACGGATATTCATCCTTGCGAATGAACCACTTCGACTGGGGATTCCGGTGGGGGGAGCCATTCGCGTAAACGCTGCAATAGATGGCGTCCCTTCGGGTACCATTACCAGACAGCTGTTCCATAAGATGGAACATGTTGACGAAGACATCATCGTCAGTCTTCAACACATACTCCACCTGGCTGCAATACTGGGCTACCCAGGCCAGTGCTGAGACTGCCTTAAAGGTGAGGTTGTAATAATTGTCCGGCCAATCCGTCTGGATAATGTCTTTGAACCGTAGGCTTTCCTTGTCCACCAATTTCTGCAACCGGTCGTTGTCGGCCCTGCCCAAGAAGAACACGGTGGCCATCCTGAACTGGGAGTAGAACTTGCGGGAGGCCCATGTGCGGCGGATGAACTTGCGCTGCTGAAAGTGCTGCGGTGAAGAATGGACGTAGTAGAGGATGCGCAAACCCGGGTGCCGCACCGCGCTGCATGTATCCGGTTCGTTGATGACGTACTGGAAGTTGGAGGGAATGTCGATCGGACCGGGGATTGGCTTCGGCCCGCTGTAGTTCACGTACGTTTCGAAGTAGTCGGAGTAGGTTGGGCTGGCATGACCTTTCTTGGAGAGACCCTTGCTTTGCGAGTTCCGAAACACGCAGAAAAATAACACCCACCCTGTAGATAGCACAGCCAGGGTGCACAGCGCAGCCGGAAGCTTGCGACGGCGAATGTAAGCGCCCAGCATTGCTCTTCATGGATCCATCTGCAGAGAGAAAAACATGAAATATTTAGTACAACTTCATGAAAAGCGTTGCACAAGTAAACAGCTATTTACTGCAGTTTACCCCCATTTTACCAAAATACATGTACATAAAGACGGGAATTTATGGCAAAATCCAAGCTTTACACTGTCGTGTTGGTACTCGTTTTAGTTTGTTTATTCGTGACATTTGCTCTTCGTTGTGAAATTTCGCAATTGGTTCACAATTTGCCAGACACATTGCCAAGATTAAACCAAATTTGGCGCGTTAGTGCGAGTGGTTGCTGCCACTGCTGGTGCCATCTACAAGCTGTAGCCGACAACTCACTGGTATTTAAATTTCAGGTGGGCGCTTTAAATTTGCCGTCGCAAATAAGAACGAGTATCAAGCAACAAATAAATTCTAACGGCTAAAATAACGCGTAAATGCTCGGAATCCTATCTTACACTATTAAAGGAGCTAATCTTTTGTCTTTCGCGTTCTGACAATTAAATGTTGGGTGTGTATTTTGGTTCCAAAACAACATGTAACCTAATTTAAGCAGCAAAAAAGGGAATAGATTATGTGGTGAGATTAATACATTTTATTGTATATACCGTAATGTTAGTTTCAGGGGTTTGGAATCCACACTGATTTATTCAGTAAAGACTTAATGTAAGAATGACAAAAATGTAACTCAGGGTATCTATAAGTCATGAAATTTACATTAGGAGCATGTAATTTTTGGCCTTTGATTGATTCACAAAATAAAAATTTGGGTTAAAATTCATCATTTGTCAACCAAGTTTACAAACGTTTTCGTCTATGACTTTTTTGGCTAATGCTAATACCATCACGGTTGCAGCGGATGTTTCTATTGTATGCATTAACAAAGTAAGTCATTGAAATGTCATGGCATTTGCGATACAAAATCCAGTAGACATCCCGTAACTCAAAGTTGTCCTTATTAATGAATGGTATCAAATAGGCCTACCATTTAACTTTTTCATGCCCTCAGCCCCCCTTTATCGAGAAAAGCTTGGCCTCCTGGTATTAATACAATTAGATTTGTGTACTAAGCTTTGAAATCACAAAGCCACTGATCCATAAATGTGGATAACAATTACTGCAACGTTACTTTTGCATGCATAAATCTTTCGCCAGAGTTGGAATTAGCTTGTATTCCTGTCTTGAGGATATTTTTTTAAATATTGAAAGCTGGTTCATATAATTATCAGTATCCGGGAAAGTGAGTTTGAGCCTTTGAGACATTCGATTACCTTTTATCTGCTCCGCAGTAGAACCTGTCTAAAATGCATGTACCACAACTTTTTTCAAGCGTTGCAGACATGTACTTCAGTTTGAAATGCAAAAAATTCAGCAAAATATCAAACGCGGAGGAAAAAATATCAAAGCGACTTCCTATAAATGCATGTACTATACATGTACATATACCAGCAAAATTTCGCGCTCTATGCGTGATTGTCTAAGTTTCCTTGGCGCCAAATTTGCGGAGACGCCATATGTTTAGCAGCTGCCTCCCGATCTGTCCAAACTAATATTCAGCGCCGATCCCAATGAAACCAATTTAGGTTCTACATTGCAACGTTGCAGAAATGCATTTCAGTGATTAATGATGCAATTCAGTACAAACATAAATCGTATAATTTTGAATAGCATCTCCGGTACGCACGATATACCGCTTTCACAAACCCGTTTTTTGTGCAGCCTGAATGAAACCTTGCAGAACCGCAGTTGCTCAACAGCCAGCCTCTTCCATATCTGACAGAAGGTAGACGTCTAAAGTCATTACTGCTCCCCTGAGGGGACATAGCATTCTACCTGTGCCACCTCCTACCACAACCTCAATTAGTTAGACTTTTCTGAATAAATGCCAAGCCTTATCATCAGTCCAAACCAACCCAGTCCAAACTCGATCTAACCTCCTGGGTCCAAAATTTAAGGTGCTGCTGGTGGTTGGTGCTCTGCTGCTTTTCCCTCAACGTGCATTTTCATACCACAATCTATAATATTACATGTACATGTATCTGTATTGGTATTTGAAATGTTCAAAAAATTTCCAAGAAATATCACAAAATCCATCAATTTTAATTTGTTTGTAAAATTTTCGTTTACGGCGTATTTCCCCACAACCCCAGAAAAAACAGCAAAGTTACCAACTAGGGGATCAAACTCACGGTGTCTGCGCACGGGCCTAAACTGACCAGTCACACGTGACTGTTGCCTGGCCATCGGCCAGCAGCTATCACCAGGGGACCGGCTTCGCTATGGTAACACATGGGCACCTGGATGAGATCCAATAAATTAACAAAAGAAGATGATCGATGATGGCCATGGCCATGCTTCCAGAAATCCAACATGGCGGGTGGTAATTGGCATAATGTTTGGGAAGTTGGCCACCTTTACCTTTCGAGGATTTCATGTTCAAGACGTACACGTACGAGCCAAGTCATTTTGTGAACTCGGAGTAGGTGCTTACCTACATGTATATACGGAACTTACGGTACTTACCACTAATCGGCGAGCCGCAATAACCGCTTGTTGCACCAAACTTCTGATGATCATCACGGACAGCACCAGGTAAATCACAGCTGATTCGAGTAATTTAAAACGCCCCCCGCACTGCAGTATTGTCACAGATGTTTTCACAAATGATGTCCTGAATTCACATAGGCCTCGGCCTCCAGCCAGCTATTTCTTCCCCAGCCAAGACGTCTACATGCACCGTGTGCCCGTTTTTAGCTTTCTTGAGTTGCAGCGAGGAATGCATTGGCAGTTTACGTGTCCGTGATTTTGACCTCTTTGACCCGCTGGAGAGCGGGTTTTCCAAACGCTGCAACGCTGTTGTTTTGCGGCCATCCTTTTGTTCGCTACGCTAACTCAATCTCAGTCCACAGGCATCGCCGTTGTTTCCCCACTGGAAAATCCGCCTACGCTGGACCAGCTTACGTCCGCCAGTAGGTCGCTGCTAAGCGATGTGCGAGGAATGAGAGCAAACGGA
Source organism: Kryphioiulus occultus (assembly GCA_034687865.1). NCBI lineage: Eukaryota > Metazoa > Arthropoda > Diplopoda > Julida > Julidae > Kryphioiulus > Kryphioiulus occultus. Next base: position 6,944 of record JAQGAF010003639.1, read on the forward strand.
AAGCCAGCATCTGTTTGAACTTGTTTGGGACAAGGTTCATGCATTGGTCGGAAAAGCAAATTTCTTATCTCTTGTAAAACGAATAACGGATGAACGATGTGGCCAATTTACTGTATGTAAGTGGACGCAATTTGATGAGTGAATAATGGAGAGAATATTCGAAATAAAAGGTTCAAATTGCAACACGTTTTGGCCGTGCTCCATAATCTACACGCAGGCTAGCTTTAATGCGATTCAGAAGAATAGCCTTGATGCAGTATTCTTTGTAACTGATATCGCGCTGATACGCTATCGCGCATAACCCGCTTATCTTGTTTTTTATTAAAAATTCAGTCACCTCATAATTCCAGTGTTGCACTCTTTTGTGAGAACCACCCTCACTCTTTGGCCATGATCGATCCGCAAATACAAGTAAAGTAATTACGGTTGCACCGGAAATGCTAGGTAGGGGAGTTGCTCTGAATTCTTCACGCCGCGCTGATAAAAACATTAATTGCTATGGTTTTTGCCCGTTACGATAACAACAAATATCACATCAATTAAATGGGAGGGAATTACAAGCAAATTTATAAACAAATGTACATTGTACATGTAAATATTCGCTAAAAAATCGGCCCAAACCAGGGCCAGATTAAGACCTATAGATGCCCTAAGAAATTAAGGTTTTGGTGTCCCTATATTTGTCAAATTGAAAATATGCCGTAAAATAATTTGATTTTTCGAAATGAGTGAAATACTAGATCGCAAGTGATGAATCTTTGTCAATAATTCCATACAAAATTTCTATTGTAATGTTAACCAACCACAGTATATGATATCAATGTAGGACAATGTGAGCAAGATTTGGCAAGAGTATAGAATTGATTGTTCGCTTTAAGCCGCGTTCTCACGAGTCAACTTTTGACGGTCAATATCGATCAACAATTATTGATCGACAAATGTTGACCAATAATTGTTCAATTTATGTTCAGACGTTTCAACAAAAATGTATGCAACTTACAGTTGAAGATAGCGTCGAGCGCAATTTTGCGCGCTGTATTTTTTCCATGTTTTATTTCCCATGATGTTGAATAGTGTACCTACGGTTGCTAGGTGGTGTCGATCCAATTTTTTAGTCTCAGAGTTGGGCGTCTATGGAACAAATTGCCTCCTGTGGTTGTGCGGTTTTGTTCGTTTACGTGTTCTAAATGGAACGAAAGACACAAGTTGAAAGCCATTGCAAGACCAAAAATTGAAGAGTGGCCAACTTTGTTCGATTCAACCAATCATTGACCAACTCGGATTCAATTCTATTGAAAAAGCGTGTTCTCACATTTCAATCAGCTTTCAACAGAAAGTTGATCGACAAAAATTGACTCGTTAGGGGATTTGGCAATCGCCTTGTAATTGAATATCAGTGCTGATAACCATATTGATAACTAACGTTAAATTTTGTGTGTTTCAGGTGTGTATCTTGTCAGACTTGTAATTTTGTGATGGCATAATCATGATGTTGAAAAACATCAACATTTTATTGTATTTTTAGGTAGCCTATTTGCCCGTGAATGATGTTCTTTTGGATAAACGAGAGGTGTCGCACCAGTGCACAGTTCGAAAACATTTATTTTCCGTGCAATGAAATCGGACAAAGGATTGCTGCCTGCACTAGAGCTGTAATCAGAGAAGTAATTACATTACACGTGTTTGCTCGATATAAGCTTTTCTATGCAATTTCGCGCAAAAGTCATTAGGTAGACTGGTGTAGTCCATTTGCAAAATTTAAATTTTGGCGCCGGTGAACTTGCGCAAGCGTCAGGTTCTCAGGCGGAGGTATACACTCGACGTAATTTGGTCAATCGTTTTCAACCAACAAACATTATGGGTTTCACATAGATAACAATAATTGTATGTAAAATATTATTTTTGAGAATTCAGTAACTGATTCGATTATCTACTCGTATTTCAGGAGACGTACGTTGACAACTGTCCCTGTATTTTTTCCCGTTATGGGACTATTCCGTGACGTCATTTTCGCGCGCTTTCTATTGTTGTTAGTGTATACCGCAATAAAGAACACAGGAGTTTCAGGCGGGAGTTGCGTTTGTCTACTTCCCTGAAGCAAAATGACGGTAAGTTTTCTTTTTTGATTTCAGTATTTGTATATCTCAGTAATAATTATTGTTGGCACCTGAATAGTATATAGTATTGTCATCGCACTATATTAGCGACGGTATGCATAAGAACGATGAGATGAATCAGGACCTTCTCTATCCACCTGATTGAATCAAGCGTGAATTCTTCTTGTGCATCAATGCATATCGAAAGTGACCCTTGATAATTATGAGATATGCTGTAAAATTGTAAACGCAAGGGATTTGTGGACTCGTTAAAGGGTTCCCCCAGACCTGGAAATATCAGGGAAATTAGAAGAGCCTGAAAAGGTTAGGGAAAATTGGTTTACCTTGACCAAATAGTTTGGAAAAACTAATCAAAATTTGCTGTTTTCTAATGCAACTTTGTGTTCTATTTCCTGTTGAGATGTAATTAAGCAATACATATAGCTTTCCTTGCATTGGAATGTGCCATACATTTTTCATTTTCAGTGGTCAGGGTGGTGAGGGAAATTTATTTAAATCCTGGAAAAGTCAGGGAAGTTGAAAATTTTATTTCTGGGGGAACCTTGTTGTTGTCAATAAGATTGCTGTACGTTAGGATAATGCCATAAAAATGTCGTAATAATGTCAAAAAATTGAATAGGCAAATTGTCACGTTTGTCCACGTATGGGGAGCAGAAAATTGTGACACAAAATGTCAAGAAAACACTTCGTTAATTTGTGTTTTTAGGACCGAGATTCTGGATCAGAGACGGTGAGTTCGAGGACTCCACGACGGGGACGCCGTAATCAAATGAGCGAACCCAGCTCCGAAGCAGGAACTCCACGGCGTGGAACGCGGAGATCCGACTTGATAGGAGTTGCATCGCCAAGGTCATCGAGTCCAGGTAAATTGTCCGACAAATGACAGGTTACAGTGGTTGCTGAAGACCTTGACAGTAGTATTCATTGGGAGGGTTATGTTTAATGACGATTTTGTTGCTCTTAAGGTAGGGATATGCCTGCATTCGAGGACGAGTCCGAACTCTTGGGCGGCGACGATGTGCGCGTGGAAGCAGAGGAGGAAGATGGGGAGGAGTTGTTTGGGGATAACTTGGAAGCGTACGTTGCATAATCATTAATGGCTCATGCAAATGGGGAATGATGACTCAGATGCTCATTACATTTTCTTGCTGTGCAGAGATTATCGCCCTATTCCCGAATTGGACGTGTATGACGGGTCAATGCTGGATCAGTCCGAATATGACATGATGTCTGAATCTGACCGTTTGGCTGCTGAAGCAGCTTTGCGGCGCCGGGACAAGGATGAAGGACGTGGCGTTGGGCGCCTGCGGCGTGGTTTATTATACGGTAAAGAGCTTGTTGTAATAATTCAGTCTTTAATGACGTTGACAATGGTCCTACGAAATTTCATGTACCTTTAAATAAGTTTTCAAGATTTGACGTAGGTATCCTAATCTGTATTTATTTGGTCGATTAGATGAATCTAGCGACGATGAAGAAAGGAGCGCTAGGCCATCCCGCAAACGCCGCTTGGCTGAAAGAGCAGCTGAGGGTTTGACGTTGGAAGACGAAGAAGACATGGTGGAAAGCATAGAGAATTTGGAGGACACCAGAGGCCATACTGCTAGAGAATGGGTATCCATGTTGGCCCCTAGGAAGGAAATTTATAACAGATTTAAGAATTTCCTGAGAACGTTTGTTGATGAGGATGGACATAACGTATACAGGAATGAAATCCGTCAAATGTGCGAAGGTACGTTTTCGGTAATATTATTTCCATATGGGTGGTACTATTGCAACGCGATGTGAAAGTACAATGTCAATTTGGTAAACTTCCGATGTCTGTAGATTTTACAGAAAGAGCAATAATTCAATAGTATTTCATTGCTATTTTTCAGAGAATAAGCATAGTTTTGAAGTGGATTACAATATTCTGGCCAGGGAGGACCCAACTTTGGCACAATTCTTGGTCGAGGCCCCCATTGAAATGCTGCAAGTGCTGGACAAGGCCGCCAAAGATGTGGTCTTGAGTATGTTCCCACAGTATGAGCGTATCACCAAGGAAATCCATGTGCGAATTGGGGAGCTGTCTGGCTTGGAAGATTTGCGATTCTTACGTCAAGTGCACCTGAATCAGCTGCTTAGAACTAGCGGAGTAGTAACATGTGCCACCAGCGTCTTACCCCAGCTCTCGGTGGTGAAATATGATTGTCTGAAGTGTGGCTATGTCTTGGGGCCATTTGTGCAATCACAGGACAAGGAAGTAAAACCAGGACCTTGCTTGGAATGTCAGTCCAATGGTCCCTTTGAAATCAATATGGAACAGGTAAATGAGTGAAAACACTAATTCTGAAGTGATCTGTGATTTTGATGCAATTTTCACTCTTTTCTTGATGGTTCCTTAGACTGTATACAGCAACTACCAAAGAATAACGATACAGGAGAGTCCCGGCAAAGTCGCTGCAGGAAGATTGCCTCGCTCCAAAGATGCGATTCTTTTGGGTGATTTGTGCGACACTTGTAAACCAGGCGATGAAATTGTAAGCTTGCTTTGAATTAGGAAATGATTTGTCACCATTATTAGCATCTAACAAAGATTTATCCATACATAGGAACTGACTGGAATTTATATGAATAATTATGACAGTTCTCTGAACATTTCAAACGGATTTCCTGTTTTCGCCACAGTCATCATGGCCAATCACATTGCCAAAAAACAGGATAAGGTGCTCGGGCGTAATCTGACTGATGAAGACATCAAGGCAATCGTAGCTTTGTCAAAAGACGAGCGAATTCATGACCGTGTAAGTTTTGAATTCAAAAATTATTTGTTTCAGAATTGCCTAAAACACTTGCATTAAAATAACCATAGATATCAATATTAATTTGTAGATTGTGGCCAGTATTGCACCATCGATTTATGGTCATGAGAATATTAAACGTGCTATTGCATATGCCTTGTTTGGAGGGCAAGCTAAAAATCCAGGTAAGTTTTTTTTTTCTTGATTTATTCTGGTCTAACTAAAAGTACATGTAAACAGTAATGAATGCGACTGCTGACAAATTGTACTTCTCTTGAAGAATGATTTCGTTAGGTTTTGATGTATTCATAAATGCAGACATGTTTTGTAACGTTTAGGTCAGAAACACAAAGTGAGAGGCGACATCAATCTTTTGATTTGCGGTGATCCAGGCACAGCAAAATCTCAGTTTTTGAAGTACGTCGAAAAGATTGCTCCAAGAGCAGTATTCACGACTGGTCAAGGGGCTTCAGCTGTTGGTCTCACAGCTTACGTCCAGAGGAGCCCAGTGACCAAAGAGTGGACCCTTGAAGCTGGTGCGCTGGTTTTGGCAGACAAGGGCGTTTGTATTATTGATGAATTTGACAAGGTGAGTTAGGGCCTAGAAAAGATAGCTTCTTTGGTTTGGTAGGAAGGATTTGTTGCTAAAGTGACATGTTGGAATTTTATTTGATCATTTCAGATGAATGATGCTGATAGAACGAGTATTCATGAAGCTATGGAACAGCAAAGCATTTCCATTTCCAAAGCCGGAATCGTGACATCTCTACAGGCACGGTGTGCTGTGATGGCAGCTGCTAATCCAATTGGAGGACGTTACGATCAGTCGCTTACATTCTCTGAAAATGTAAGTACTCAGGCTTTTTGTAAGATTCTGATAATGCATAGTATTCTACTGTCAAAGATAGTTCATTACTTTTTTATTTTCAGGTGGATTTATCTGAGCCAATTTTGTCTCGATTCGATATTCTTTGTGTCGTTCGAGATGTTGTTGACCAAGTTGAAGTGAGTTTTTTAATATTGGTGACCTAGCTTGATGAAATTTGAAAAAAAAACTCATTTTCGTGGATCATTTGCATTCCCACTTGTCTGTAGGACGATTTCTTGGCAAGATTTGTTGTAGCCAGTCACATGCGTCATCATCCTACTAAAAAATCCATTGAAGTAGACAATTTTGTTAGTATTCTTTTTTTTTTTTTCTTCTGTTTGGGTTGGGTGTTTGAAATCATACCAGTTACCACTTTAGTAAATCTTAAATTGTCATTTAGGTGCCTTCAACTGCCTCGGGTGCCCAAGCTGTGCCCCAGGAACTCCTGCGGAAATACCTTATTTATGCCAGAGATAAAATCCATCCAAAATTGCATCAAGTAGACCAAGACAAAGTTGCGAGAATGTACAGCGACTTAAGGAGGGAATCGCTGGTGAGTTGTCACATGGCTATTTGGCATTTGAGCTTTTCTTAAAAAACTTCGACAGCAGGTAAACATCTCACCATTTTCTAAAACAATTATGGAAATGGTCGATAGACAGTGAATATATTTTTATCTTGAAAGTGTTATTAATTGAATGTTTTTACAAAGGCTACTGGTAGCATTCCCATCACTGTCCGCCACATCGAGAGCATGATCCGGATTGCGGAGGCCAATGCCCGTATCCACCTACGTGATTACGTTCAAGAGGACGATGTCAACATGGCGATCAGAGTCACACTGGAGGCATTCATCGACACGCAAAAATTTAGTGTCACGCGGATGATGAAACGAGTTTTCTCTCGCTATCTGGTTTACAAGCGGGACAACAACGAGCTCCTGCTCTTCATCCTCAAGCAACTTTTCCGGGAGGCTTCCTCGTTCATGCGCATTCGCTACGGATCCCTGCAGGAAGTGATCGAAATTCCCATTTCTGACCTGAAAGAGAAAGCCCGTGCATTGAACATCATCAACATAGAGCCATTCATCGAAAGCGATCTTTTCAAGAACAATAAGTTTGCCTATGAGGCCAATAAAAAAAGGATTGTTCAGGCCTTATAATGGGCCAAGATCTGTCAAACCGAGGTAAGCTTAATTAACTTAAGAAATCTGCTAGATGAAGTTTTCAATTACTCTCTGCAAGAACAGAACTGTTGACAAATAATTGTTTATCTTTTAATCATGAAAACGTTTTATTAAAATATTTTACACTGCATTCAATCGATGGATAGTTGCTGGTTTACAACGAAGTGCCAAAAAACTTGCGTGGCATGGTAAAGAAATTATAAATACAAATATCAGGATCACGCTTTCAAGCTGCAAATTTATGGGTGTTCATTTTTGGCACGTTGTTTAACAATCTCGGATCCAGCATGAGCCAATACGACAAATGATGTGTGTGTAATGGAATGCCTTACAACGGTGCTAACTATTGGAATTAGTTGCGAACTGTAGTGTCAATGACCATGGTCAAGAATTCCTCATAGTGCAAGCTGATGTGGCCCACTTGCTGTTTGTCCTTGGCTCTGAAGGCGTTAGTCAAGCAATGAAGCTGCACGCAGCATTGGATGAAGTCATCTAGGCCAATGCAATTTTGCGTTTGCCGTGAGAACCGGCTAATGACCAACTGACAGAATTGCATCGATAGGCTGAAAATCATGAAACAATGCTATTAATACATGGGAGATTCATCCTCCTCGTATTTAGACGTTTTTATTTACCGGTATCCGAACGTTGTGAGTGCTCTATGCAATTCATTTACGTCAATGCTACCAGACCGGTCGGTATCAAAACTGTCGAAGCATCGTCTCCATTCTTGAATATAATTCCATAATGTGGAGAATTCGTAAATATCAATTGTACCACTACCATCCTTATCAAACATTCCAACCATCAGGCGGCATGTTTCCTGGAAATTCCAAATGTCAAATATTTCTTGTGAAAATTTTCGATAAATTCCCAACATCGTGCATGGCTTAATTATTACCTCATTGAATGGAGACCAGTTTCCATTGAGGAGAGCTTTCTGAAGCTCCTCTATGGTTATCTTTCCTGAGTGATCCTGGTCGACTGCCTGGAACCAGGACCACAATTCAGGAGTGATTCCTGGAGGAGGGCCCATGGTGCCAACCGGGTACCCACCAGTGGCCTGAAACAAGGAATAGAAACATTTTTTCACAAGTGTATACAGTATGCACAAATTGGGTTATTTTTCTGGGGTTTGGCTCAACAAGTTGAATGTGTTAAGACTCCCAATATGGCGTCTGCTAATATCAACTTGGCTTCGCTTTTTTGAAACTTGAAATCACAGCGTGTTGAAACTAATTTAAATGACTAATATGCACGCGCTTTCGTCATTTCGATGGGCTTGAGATCTCTTCCCTCTATGGTTTTTCACTTGAAATTTATTTTTGAACTAAAAATTAAGCGGATACTTACTCGCTGCTGGTTACCGTAGCCGCTCCAAGCCATTTTTGTTGACTGTTCCAAAGTGCACGCGCAGTGGGCGTGTTGCGATTTCCTCGGTATCAAGACTTAAAATATTCGAAACGGGAAAGACATTTGCCAAAACCAGTTATTCGTATTGTAGCCCTCGATAAAATGACGATTACACTTAAAATTACTACTTGGGAGGAAAACAATTGCTGCGAACCGCAGTGACGTACGTGTTTGTATCCCATACGTGAAGGGAATATTGCGCAAACGCGGGAGATACGATATGTGAATCACTTCACATAATCAGCGAAACAATTCAGTAGAAGCTAGGACGATTCAGATAAGCCCAAGCTAGTAGTAATCTTGCGATAAAAGTTGATAAGTTTCTCTTTTATTATCGTATTCACGGAATATGTTCAAATTTTTTTTGGACTTTTTTGGCCAAAAAATTTCCATACATTATTAATATTCCAATACAGGCTCTTTATACTACGTTCCGTTTATGAAGACGATTAGCGATTTTATTCTTTGTGGTCCTATAGTGTTTTCTTTTTAAATGACAATAAATAAAAAAACCGGAAGTGACGTCAAATTATGAAAAATTGACCGTATTGACGTTCGTTCAGCACCATAGCCCAAAAATGACGTCATAATGACGCAGGTGTGCCACCAGGGCTGATAAAAGTGGGTTTGATGGGTCCTATTTCATAAAACGTTAATTAGGAGTGAAGAATTCGAATTGAGGATGAGTGAAATGTGCACCTAATTCCATGACTTCTAAAAATTTTCAATGCATATTAGAATATGGGGCCAGTCAAATATTATGTCATCACTAAATTGACATAATAAACGGTAGACACCCAAAATTGTGTGCGGGGTCAGGCATGTGGCTAGTTTGTGTATAATTTTTCACATGCAAATATCCCATTTTTTCACGTTTTACTGAATATTTCTGAAATTTCTCAATTTCAAGAGCTACACCAGCAGTTCCCAAACTATGGAGCGCGACCAACTATAATATTAAAAAAGCCGAAGGCATTTTTTTTACGAAAAAATTGTAAATATATTAATATTGCTATGGAATTTAAAAAAAAAAATCAACAAGAAATATATTTTATATATATTTTTATGGAAATGATTTTAGACATAATGCTCTTTTAATAGCAATTAGTCTTCAAAAAACGCCGTGGAGGAAAATTCTTGTTTCACCAAGGGTTCTAGTGATCATGGTTTCACTCTGAATTTCTTGTAATATTCATTTCCAGTGAATTTTTTATACAAATTGTCACTTTTCTCAATTTTTTTCATATTTTTCACACTGGCCAGTGGCTACATCCCTGGGTGTTCTTTTGGTCAGTTTCAGATTCTGGGCATCCTGTAGGTTCGACCTCGTGGCCATTTTTGTCTCCCACAAGGCGGGGTGGGTCCAAGAACCATCAGCGAGGGGAGGGTGGGAATCCCCATTTATTGATACGCCTTCCAAAAAATGACACGACGTCATTAATGGATGGCCTCTACCCGTCTCCCACCCAACGTTGGAGTAGACTGTTCCGCTCGTGG
>JAQGAF010003640.1:0-16802 GCA_034687865.1 Kryphioiulus occultus
TTTGCGTGTTTTAAAAAACATAGTATAAAGGAAAATTTCTTGCTGTGAGAATCTAACTTTCCCCTGCCCCGGGCTATACGTCTTCACCTTAACAATTTCCATTGTTCACCATAGTCTATTACATTCGCTATACAAGATGAACTACGACGAAACACATCGTTTGCGTTTGAGGTGCCGCCATTTTTTCGTTCTAAAAATTCAAATATCGCGTCTCGCGCAACGTGAAATCTCGCGAGAGCTGTCGAGGTGCATCATGGGAAAACAAATGCCGTTGGTGTTTCCAATGCAAATTGGCCAAGCTATCGTTCCAGTAGTCCCAGCCTTATTTAATTTTTTTTTAAAGAAAATAACATTTTCTGGTCTTTTATCCCCCATGCAGGGCCTAGTCAGACGTTAAATGCTTTTTTTGGGTCCACCGAGTACCACGAAGCGTTCGGATCATTTAGATTTTAAAGAACAGAAAAACGGGATTTTCAAGGTTCAAGCGTCAATAGTCGAAAGGAAATCTTGCTTACCATTGAAACCCAGATGACTTCTGGCTTATTTGAACTAGAGTTCTACTGGAATCCATTCGATAAACAGGATAAAATACGAATAAACAAATGAGACACCGCCATTTTTTCGTTCTAAAAATTCAAACATCACGTCTCACGCAACGGGAAATCTCGATTGGCCAAGTTAGCATCCAGGGATCGCGTCCCACGAGTACCTGTTTTATTAAAAGCTGAAAATTTTCGAAAATAACACAATTTTTCTGTTTGTTCGCATTTATCGCATCCCCCAGTAAGCCCAGAGGGGGGTCAAGGGTCCCGCGTGCAGGAAGCTCGCGGTTACCAAGACACCCGGCACATTTCTGCAAAATTGCTTTTTCTTCATTTTCTGGGCTGAAGATTACGGTGAAAAAAATAAAAAAACGCCGTAAAAATGAAGCTAACATTTCCCCTTCAATCCGAGCAGCGCAGCGCCGAGCCATTCGGCAACGTAGCTATTTTCATATAAAAAAATATAAGACCTTCAAAATAATATTGCTTTTTATATCACCGGTATATGAACCCCGAAGAGGAGTTGTTGAGATTAGAAAAGAAGCTCGTCTTTCGGCCGATTCTACAACGGCTCTCGATGCTGAGAATTAAAACGACGCTGGCGAATTGTGAAGAAAAAGAAAGCTAATTTAGAAAAAAATCGGAAGGGTCGCCATCTTAGATTCTTGGAAGATGGGTGCTATACCCCCGTTATATTAAGAGTGAAGGTTGCAGATGTAACCACTCCGGTCAGGTCAAGATTTATCAGAAGGGCGGAATCCCTAACTTTGTATAAAGAACAAATTCTGCTATACTATACTTGTATGTCAGTTTAAGATATACTGTAAGAGTGCTCAAATTCATGCTGTCCTCTAAATGTATTTACTAGTAGTCCACTGTTGCACAAGAATGTACAGTAGTTCTGAAATTCGGCATGAAAAATAGGATAGTTCATATTATGAAATAAGGTCTTATTAAGTTAACTTGAGTGTATTAATTTAAGAATTTATTAAACTTGTCTTCAAATTAAGATGTGTAATTGTCGCTATAAAACACCCAAGTGAATTTAAAGTTAAAGTAAATTTAAAGTTCGGTTGGGAATCTAAGGCTGTACATACATGTATTATGAAATATAATCATAATAAGTGTAACTAAACAGTATATTGAGTACGTGATAAATTCATCAGAATTTAATAAACTTGTTTGATAAATGCCATGTATTATTCCAATCGATTCGCTAAAGTGCATTTAAAGGCAATAGATAGCAGCACAAATAAGCGCAGTAATACAACCCTATAACCTGACACAGAGTATGACCTGAGATCGATCTCTAGAACGTAAGTTCCACTTTCAATTAGGAACAATTGACTCACTGAAGACAAGGCGCAAGTACAGCCTGAAATCGATCTTCCAAAAGTTTCAATGGTGAATAATAACAAACAGACTCATTTTGAGACAAAGCTCAAGTATGATAAACTTATGATAGAGTTACTTGAGTAGTCATTTATAAGCGGTTATAGGGTAGGAAATCAAAGTTTGAAACCAACTCAGCCTCAAGCAGTTTTTTTTTTTGAAAAGCTGGGTAATCAAAGCTGGGCTTCAAATCAAAAGAATTACTACTTCTTTGATATTGCGAGTTTCAATTTCACTAATCCTTTAATTCTGATTAACAACGACTTTTGGGCGACCCCATGTACTTAAATGCGGATCAATAAACACACGGGTTAGTCCACGTAATTACCTCACCGCTGTTCTCCCAAATTGCCATCGCGGTTTTGAGGTATCCCAGTTTTTTGTTTGAAGACGCAAAATGCGAACGAGATGCAACAAAATGCAACTTCACCCTTGGGTTACAGCAGTTCACATACACATACATGTGTTTCGCCAACTGCGCTTGAGCAATGGCGTCGAGTTGATTTGCTCAAGATCGATCTCAGCCGACAACGGTGACCCCGACGACCTGGGCGGCATTTCCATCGAAAAACGAGTTGCAAATCCATAATTTATAAGGACGGGTGCACAGCTGGCCATCTGGAATTGGGGGATTTGGACTTCAATTCTCAGTTCCATCAGGATGTCTCCAGCCATCAGCAAAACGCCACTCATAGCCATTAAGCGAAAACCTCTTACTAATCTAATTCCAAGGCGATAATGGATTTTCTCAGCAACGTCCATATGTGCCAACTCTCGACATTTTAAAACGCGTTGCTCCATCTTCCACCAGGGCCATATTCCACAAAGGTATGGAGTAATACGTACAAATCCTATTACTCCATACCTCGCAAGTTACAGACACCTTTAATCGAATTGTAAGAGTTACCAATAATTACAAACTTGACCTTATTCCACAAAGGTATGGAGTTGAACTTTAATATGTACATGTACGAAGTAATACATACATGTACAAGTGTTTGTGTTCCACAAACATTTTTCTGTACTTGCGAATTATTGCGCCGCACCTTTAAGTTATACGTAATTTTTATCGAAGTATTAGTTTTGTGTTCCATAAATATATATTTCTATCAGTCAATTCAATGTAACTTGTTGTGGATTCCTTACAGGTTGATGGCGATTTGTAAGTTAAGTATAAGTTTAGTGATAGTCAAAGTTGACAAATGACAGCTACTCTTCCCTGTAACTGATGCTGTAGAAGCGAATACTACAAGTTCACTACAAGTTATATGAAAATTGCACATTGTTCTAAATCATTGGTGGAACGCCATATTACAATCCCATATTTTATCCATCACATACATTTGTAACTTGTACACTTATTCTTGTAGAAGTATTGAGTTGTACCTGTAGAGGTATGGAGTTGTACCTGTAGAGGTATGGAGTTGTACTTGTTGAGGTATGAAGTTGTACTTGTAGAAGTGTGGAGTTGTACTTGTAGAAGTGTGGAGTTGTACTTGTAGAGTGTGCAAGTGTTTGTGTTGCGCACAACACAAAGTTTCCACCCTTCTGTGTTATTACTGCATATCTTACAAGTTACAAGTAAATTTAATCGAATGGTAAAAGTTATTAATAATTACAAGTTTTTCGATATCATTTGTGGGACACAATACTACAAGCCCATAATTTTCCAGTCCATATATTTGTAATTGCGCACTAATACGTGTACGCGTTTATGGAATATATGGCCCAGAGGTCGCTGATGAACCGAGCCTTCCCAATCCCATTAGGGCCTTTTCCCCGCATTACATACATTGCAGCAATCATAAAAGAACAAGGGGTCGATGGGAAGGGGGTGGACGTAAAACCCCACCAAAAATGCCATAAATTGGATACAAATATGGTGCTGATGGGCGATACTCCAATAATTAAGGCAGTAAAAACGACTGCGCTGCACGAAACAACGTAGTGGGTCAAGGGTGTGGGTCCCTGAGGGACCCAGCCATGAAAGGGGTCCCTGTATGGTCATGTTTTCCTAAGTTATTCGACAATAATACTGGCATGGAGTTCATAAAAACGAGAGGGTGTACAGGGTTAATTTACTGTAGGAGCGCCACCTACAACTGCATCCAGTATGGCATGGTCGATATACTAACGAATCGTCATTGCATTTTTTTTCTTCTTAATCCCATCTACCCAAATTCCCACACCTTAAGCCTCAATTGCTTCGAGCGTCGTTAAATCTTGTCGAGCGTGCACGCATTATGGCACCCCAATATCCGATTCCCATCCATCCGTTTGTATTTCATCTCACTACCAACCAATGATCTTCAATGGCTGCTTCTATTGATTGCAATAGTCAAATAACCCGCTGCTTCGGGCGTCGTTCAACAAGGCCAACAAACGATTATCATCTTTCAATGCTCTCCCAATACATCTCAGCGTTGCTTCAGGTGTCGTTAAACAATTCCAATATGCCATTATCATCTTCCAACTAACTCCCAATACATCTGCCCATCTCGTCTCGTTATTTCAGGTGTCGTTAAACATGTCCATAAAACAGTTATGGTCATCCAATAGTCTCCAATAAGTGTGCCTTCCACAGTAGTCTTGTTGCTTCAGGTCTTGTTAAACAAGTCCAACCAGCTATTATCATTGCCCAAAACTCTGCCAACACGTCTGTCCTTCTTGTCTCGTTGCTTCAGGTGGCGTTCAGCAAGTCCAACAAACGGTTATTATCTTCCAACACACAGTTATCTTCCAATGCTCTCACCAGCTGGTCTGTCCTATTGGCCTGGTTGCTTCAGGTATCGCTCAACAATTTCAACAAACGATTATCGTCTTCCAATACTTTTCCAATATGACTGCTATTCTGGTTTCGTTGCTTCAGGTGTCGTTAAATAATTCCAACATCTAAAATTACGTCGTTCCTTGTACATTCCAACAAACAGTTATCGTCCAACAACCCCAATACTCCTCCAACATATCTGCCCTTATGATCTCATTGTTTCAGGTGTCGTCGTTAAATAGCTCCAACAAACGGTTATCGTCTTCAAATACTCCAAATAGGTCTGCCCTTGTACATTCCAACAAATGTTATCTTCCACAACTCTCCAAAAACGTCTGCCCTAAAGGTGTCCTTGTTTCCGGTGTCGTTAAACAATTCTCTCCCAATACGACTGCTTTTCCAAATATGTCGTCCCTTATACATTCCAACAAAGTTAACGTCCAACACCCCCAATACGCCGTATATCATACATTCCAACAAACGATTATCTTCCAATACTCCTCCAAATATGTCTGCCCTCGTACATTCCACAAACGGTTATCTTTAATAACTCTCCCAACACGTCTGCCCTCAAGGTGTCCTTGCTTCAGATGTCGTTAAGCAATTTCAACAAACAGTTATCACCGTCCAACAATCCCAATATACAGTACGTCTCCCCTTACACATTCCAACAAACATTTGTCATCGTCCAATACTCCAAATAGGTCAGCCCTTATACCTTCCAATAAACGGTTATCTTTCAATACCCTCCTAACATTTCTGCCCTAAAGGTCTCCTTGCATGCTTAAGGTGTCGTTAAACAATTTCAACAAGCAGTTATCATCGTACAACAACCCCAATATACAGAACGTCTGCCCTTTCACATTCCAACAAACGGTTATCTTCCAATACCCTCCTAACATTTCTGCCCTAAAGGTCTCCTTGCTTCAGGTCTCGTTAAACAATTTCAACAAATATTTATCATCGTCCAACAATCCCAATATACTGTACGTCTTCCCTTAAACATTCAACAAAGATTCATCATCCAAAGTTCTCCCAACACTTGTACCCTTCTTGCCTGGTTGCTTCAAGTGTCGCTAAACGACTACAAGCGGTTATCGCCTTCCACCAATCTCAATACGTCTTCCCTTCTACATTCCAACAAAAGGTCATCTTCCAAAGCTCTCCCAAGACGTCTGCCCCAATGATTTCCTTGCTTCAGGTGTCGTTAAACAAGGCCAACAAACGATCAACATCTTCCAATGCTCCCAACACGTTTTCCCTTATGGCATGGTTGCTTCCGGACCAACCGCCCCAACTCCCCCTGCGCCTCATCAATGAGATCGATGGCGCTTCCCTTTCCGCTTATTTTCTTAGCGAGTGGATTTCCAAGGGCAATCAAGCATCCAGGCATCAAATATTGGCTTTCATAAAAGCAGCTCAGCGAAAACGATGCGCTGAGAGGAATTTCAGCGACGCTGTAGCATCGCAAATTAAGGAAGGTGGGGGTGGATGGGAATACAAAATCATCCCACCCCCAAGTGAGCAAAGTCAGAAAATGAAAGATTTAACGATTTTAGGAAAAATCACGACACCCCACCCACCTGTGGGACACGACGAAAGGGGGGAGAGGGGGTTAAGCCGTTATTTATGGCGCGTGATCTTAATGACGGCTATTAAGACATCAGTCATTAATCTCCGGTTAATCTAGTCGCAAATAAATCACGAGAGAGCAACCGAAACCGATTCCACGCTCGTTCTACAGCAGAGGATCAAGTGTGGGCAGGTGACCCTTGAAGGTGGGGACCTCGAAATTCCGAGCCCAGTTGGATAATGTTATTGGTCCAATTTTCGAATGCCATCGGTACGTGGAATTCACTGCGAGATACATGTACATGTAGCTCAAGATGTCACAACTTTCTTTTGCAGGGTGTCTGACCCGTATCACGAATCGAATTTGCTTGAGTTTTCCTGGTTTTATAGACACTTTTGGACAAATTTCCGTACAATTGAAAAATATTTTTGTATGGGTTCAACAGTGCAAGATTCCCTATGCAGTTAGAACTTTTTATTTTCCCCTGACCTTTAGAGTTTCCCCATCGACCAATATACAAATAAATTAAAAAAACATACACTTGCATATCCTATCAATAGTGATTTTAATCAACATGGCCGTTGATTAGGACGATATAAGTATTAGTTTTACTAGGAGTACGCAGATGTTCGGATTTTTTTTTAATTTGTCAAATTTCGACACTGTCGTAATTAAGTCAAATAGAAGAAACTCGTCTGTCATATTGGGATTTTCTTTCATTGTGCAAAGGGCAACTTCACCTAAACACTACGTTGCACGCCCTAATCGATATTCGAAATTCCTTCTGGATTAAACTTATAATTATTTATAAAATCTCCACTTCTTGAAGAAGTTTAAAAATTCCCCTGACTTTCCAGGGTTTCCAATGATTACTAGGATCTCTGGGAATCCTGGTGTTAAACTAGCACGGTTACGTGAAAGTTTTAAGATAACGCCAAGTTAAATTAAAGATACAATTTTGTTTAAAAATGCCCTTACCTTTTATAACGATGTCTTCGACGCCCAAACCCAGATCCGTCCTTCGTTGAAAGGTCAGCTTGGGTTCCTTTCGATCCAGGGATTCATGCCCTTGAGATTCCAAGGACGAACGCTAGACCAATGGGAGACGAGCTTGGGACCCACTCGGGGGCATTTGGGTTACGGATACTCACTCGTGGGATACGACGTAACCCTTGACCATTGGTCTAGCACAGGATCCCAATTTCCCAAAGCTTCCCAACGCCCACTCGGGCGTTTGGGTGTCGGGGCGTCCAGCCGATGGCAAATTATGCGCAATATCGGAAATGTTTTCAGTTTCAGCGGCTTATTCAAACGTCCTTAACGAAGGTATCGTGGCAGGCCGAATAAATCTGGAATAGTAATAAAGCGATTAACTTACAGATTCGACAATTCTGGAAAAACTTAAGATCATGCAGTTTTTCAAGTCTTGAACAAAATAAACTAGCCAGCTGCGCGACATATCACGGTTCGCGTTTTAATCATACATGTATATGAAATACTTTCTGGAATGCAATTATAAAGAAATTTTAGAAAATCCCCTGGCTGTTTTACA
This sequence comes from Kryphioiulus occultus, assembly GCA_034687865.1. Classification (NCBI taxonomy): domain Eukaryota; kingdom Metazoa; phylum Arthropoda; class Diplopoda; order Julida; family Julidae; genus Kryphioiulus; species Kryphioiulus occultus. Next base: position 7,827 of record JAQGAF010003640.1, read on the forward strand.
ATTTAACAAAATTCCCCTGACTTTTTGACAACTTTACAAGATTCCGCTGACTTTTCCAGCTTTCCTTGAATTCCCAGGTTCGGTGGGAACCCCGCAATCAAAACTGTTGTGCCACAAATTAACCAGACTTTATGCAAATTTCCCTGAATTCCCAGACAGTGCATTTATGCAAGATTCTTGTATATTGAGTTGCTCTTATCGCTTGGACAAATCGCTTTTCTGAGAGACTTCGTACCAATCAAAACTGCTGTGCTACAAATTATCCAGACAATATACGAATTCCCCAAACTTTTCCAGATCATATCAGTTTCCCTGATTTTTCCAAGACTTTTCCAGGTCATAACAATTTCCTTGACTTTTCCATGTTGGTGACCACCAAGACCACGTGGCAACCGTCTGGAAAACTGCTTATATGGATTTCACCTCCTACCTCGTGGCATTGTTTTCGGTGTTGAATTGAATTGAAAAGATTATCTTAACCGCTGCGGGCAAACCAGCAAGGCACAAACGTAATCAGTGGTTTCCCGCATATACATGTAGGGGACAGCTTTGCAATCCAGGTAATAAATCCAAACACATAAGTATTTTCCCTCACCATGATACATCGGCATAAAGTTTCAAGTATTGATTTACTGGAAGCAAAGCTAGTGTTCCATCTAAAAACATTCAAATACGTAGAGTTACCCTTTAAAATGTACTTTGAAAGATATGGAATTCCGGACACGCCGGCCTCTGGTTTTAAAACCACGTCGAAGTCCACTTTCTATTTTACAGCGAGGCTAAGAAGGTGCGGGGGCGGAGGGTGAGCGTCAACCACCTCGCAAAAAACGACACGAAAAAGCGATCAATGAAGGCAATGTCGGAAAAAGGGAAAAAATACGAGTTTTGTGTAGAGCCTTAAGTTAATCCATTATAGCACCTCGGTCGTTGAAAGCTCTAACAGCCTGCCCTAACTGACCACCCGACTACTTTGCCATCTCCCCAGTCGCCAATAAAACAACGGTCTGAAACTGACCATCGACTGACCGCTGCCCAGCGGAGGCCGCACTAGCGAGCTGCTTGACCCTTGGGCAACAACCTCCTCACCTGGGCTCCACAGATCAGGGTAATCCTCGCTTGACCAGTTGAAATGCCCGTAATGTCAGATTTCAATAGTTTTGTACATCTCACTAAAATGTAACATACAATTGTACTTTAGTTTGGGTAGGTTTTTGTACACTGGCATAATAACTGTATCAGCCTCAGAGCATGAGTTGAGTTGAGTTGCTCAATAATGCACTTCATTACCAATTTAATTCATTCAGTTATGAAATTTCGTGAATGTTTTTAAAAAGGGTAAAAGGCAAAAAAAAGCGAACAGACGTTATCATCGATTTTTTTAAATTTGAGTCAATTTTAACACTGCTCAATAATGCACTTCATTACCAATTTAACTCATTCTCGCACGTTTATTAATAGTTAATTTTGTTTTGAAATTTCGTGAACGTTTTAAGAAAAGAAAAAAAATTAAAATAGGCGAACGGACGTGGAATTTCGTTCATCGACTTTTCTATTAACTTTTATTTCATTTTTTTAAAAATATATTTTGCGTTAATTGAAATTTGTTTAAATTTTGGCAAAATGCTGACCAGTTGAAATGCCCATAATGTTCAGATTTCAGTAGTTTTTTACATCTCGTTAAAATATTAATCCTTCAATTAGGGTTGATTTTTACACGCTGGCATATCAATCAGATAAACATCAGAACTTGAGTTGTGATCAAAATTTTAGCAAATACTTTAACACCATTTGACATATTCTTCCACACAATTGAGTTTTGAAATTTCATGTACATGTACATTTAAAAAGAGGAAAATTCAAAATAAGCGAACACGCGGGGAATTCTACGATTATTTTTGATAAAAATTAAAGAATTTGAACATTAACGAAAATCCCATTGAAATAACACTCATCGTACTTTCATCATAGCTAGTAATTCTTGTATTTCATATGATTCCTTCCAAATCTAATTACATTCCAAATAGTTCAAATAAATTCTATCGCAAAATTGACACAGGTTGGTCAACATTGGAGGCTGCATTATCCGCGTTGGTCAGCAAGAGCTGGTCAGCGGCTATTTGTCTGAGCTCGTATACCCTGCTCAAATCTCGTAAACCGTAGATTGTTTATCAACGACTCGAGATAGGAAACAAAAAAATATAAAAAGTTGGTTTAAACGATGCTTAGGGAATAGATTCATCATACTTAAAGTAGAGTGGTCATCGTGGTCATCGTTAGGGCAGCACACAAAAAAAACGACAAAAAAAGGGAAAAAACGATAAGACAGGCGAGTTTCAGGCATCATTCTTCAAGCTCCAAACGTCCCGTTAAGCCTAATCGTCGATTAAAAGACAACATTTTGGAATGGCGTAGCAAGTGATCGCCCCCAGAACATTCTTCAGCTGTCCAGGACCTCGTGACGCTCGTAAACGCCTTCGCCTAGCGATTTCACGGCTGAGAGGCAGAATATTAACGAAATGTTTTCTTCCTCTTCTTCTTCCACTCACATTTCGATCATCCAAAAAATGATGGCTTAATAATAATGTGAGCGAGAAAATCGCTGAGTGAAGACGAAGACGAAGAAGGAGAAAAGCGCCAGAATGATGAGGATGATGATGAGAAAAATCCCATTTTTTGGTGCCTGTGCCCTGTCAAATGATGAGAAAATGAGCGGAATAAAACACGCTGGAGGTGCGTGATAAACGAGCCTTAGGGAGAATGTTGACACCTAGGGGGCGCGGGCGGCGGAGGAAGAGGAGGAAGAGGAAGTGAGGGAGATAAGGAGATAGGGAGAGGGTGATGGAGCGTGAATGGCAAGCAGGAAAGGAAACGATGAAGTGATAGGGACAGATGCGAACGGTAGGGAAAAAAGTAAAAGGGTTTAAAAAGAAGAAAATAAGGGACGAAGGACGAAGGAAAAGGGGTAAAAACGTTGTCGGTATTTCTTCGTGGTTATTGAGGGAGCAGTTTTCTTGATGAGGTCGTTTGGATATGAGTTACAACAATCAAGGGCAGATGGGGAGGAAGGAAGGGAGCTGAAAAGGGATAATGAGGGGTGCAATCCTAAATCAAATGGAGTGAGGGTAGATGTATAGGGGAAAAGGAAGGAGAAGGATGGAAGGATTACGGAGAAAGGAAGAAACAACTGTAAAGGAAGAAAAAAATAGAGAGACATTAAATAAATTTAATAAAGGGTAGACAGAAAAGGAGAAGGTAGAAAGAATGGAATAGACAGAAAGGAAGAATGGAGAAAAGAATAAGGGAGAAAGAAAGGAATAGAAAGCAAGGGAGATGGTAGAAAGGAATAGTAAGCAAGAAAGATGAAGGATAGGTATAGAAGCAAGGACGATGAAAGAAAGGTATAGAAGCAAGGAAGAAGGAAGAAAGGAATAGGGAAACACGAAGGAGAAGGGAGTGGGAAATGATATTAAAGAAAAGAATAGATAGTGAGGAATAGGAAGAAAGGAAGATGGAAGAAAGGTATGGCATGAAAGGAAGGAGGTGGAATGAGGAATAGGGGGAAAGGAAGGAGAAGGAGCAGCGAGAAACGAAGTATGAATTAAGGCTGGAGATGGATGAAAGGAATAGGGGAAAGAAGGAGTTTGAAGAAGGGAAGGCGAAGACAGTTGGGAGAAGGAAGACAGCAAGGAGATTAGGAAAGAAAAAGAGAAGAAACAAGGGAAAGATGATAAGGAAAAGCATGTCGACAGATGGGTAGGTGGTAAAAAGAAGGCAAGAATACTACCAAAGAGGTGAAAGAATGAGTGGAATGTAAGAAGAAAAGAACGATTTCACAAAACTAGGAATTTAAGGGATGAAGCAGGTGGGAAAATCAAATAGTGGTGCACAATACGAAAACGTTTCGGTGAGGATTTGGAAAGACTTTGCAAAGGAGGGCGCGAGGTTGAAGGCAAGATGATGTTGATTGACAGTGGACGTTTAATCAAGCGGATTTAGGTAAACAAAACACTTCAAGGATCGATGATTTGATTTATTAAATCGTCGATGACACGTGACATCGTCATCCACGCGCACGATAGAGTGCCCGTGGGGGAGGAATTAAGTAGAATGGGGATTAGGGGATGACGATGGGCCCACCATCGTTGAGAAGCTTATTGAAAAACGAAAAAGTCTATGATCCTCTTTTCTCCGCACAAGTTTGCCACGTTTTTCGACACGAAATCACGATGCACCATGTACGACGCGATGTAAGATGAACTGTCATTGGGGGTTAATTCCGAGATTTGGCACCATTAACCCTCCAGCCAATAAGGGACGAGCGCCTTCAATCGATAATCCTGATTAATTAGCATATGGCAAAAAATATCCCAGCATGCATCGGGCAACCATCGGAAGCGATTATGCATCGCTGATCAAATACACGTGTACTGCATCCTTTTTCCTCACCATCCTCTCATTACCCTTTTTCATCATAACTTCCTCATGACAGTTTCCCCATTTCCCCCTCATTACCCTTTTTTCATTTTTACCACCTTTTCCCAATAACTTCCTCATTGCCCCATCATTCTCATTCCTCATTTCTTCTCTATCCCTATTCACCCTCCCTGTTTACCCATTTTTTCCCGTTTTCACCCATTTTCCTCACCATCCTCTCATTACCCTTTTTCCTCATAACTTCCTCATGACAGTTTCCCCATTTCCTCCTCATTACCCATTTTCCTTTTTACCACCTTTTCCCAATAACTTCCTCAGTGCACCATCATTCTCATTCTTCATTTCCTCCCTATCCCTATTCACCCTCCCTGTTTACCCATTTTTTTTACAGTTTTCACCCCTTTTCCCCACAACTTCCTCATAGTAATTTTTTTAGCTCCGCCAATATTCCTCATTTCCTCCCTATCCCTATTCATCCCCTCTCTTTACCCCTTTTTTCCTAGTTTCACCCCTTTTCCTCACAAGATCCTTAGGATAATGTTTTCCATTATTCCTCATTTTCCTCCCCATTTATCCCCATTCCCCTCCACCTCCTCATCTTGTATCTCATCCTCTGATCGTTAATCCCTCATTTCAATTTCCTCCTCTCACTCCTTTCACCGTTATTTGTCTCAACGAAGACACATAAATCATCGATAAAAACCATCGCTTCATATTCGTGTATTGGTTTGGATTCCATTCCAGCTACCACCAATGTCCGCAGATGGGGGTCAAGCCCACTGCGCTGACCATTAATACTTTCAAGTCCAATTTTCCTCGCTGATCTGTCTGGCTTTTTTGTGAATAAAGGTGGAAGGGTTTCGTACGAATCCAACCCATGGCATCGATTAATAAAAGGGGGACGACCCCTCCCAAATTCCCTGCACCCCCTTCCTCTCAGATGCCCCTTCTGACTGGATTCTGTTTGAAAGTTAACATTATTGTAGAAATACAGAAGGACTTAGTGGTCGCTCACTCAACCATATATTTTCATCTCCAGAAATGGGTTTTGACAGATTTCCGGGCAAATCCCCACCCGTAACCCCATTCCATCCCCGTCCCCTTCCGTTCATTTCAGCCAATAGGTACCGAGGGAATTCCGGCTTTCCAATCGGTACATCTTGGATATCACCGAAAATTTAAGAAAAAAAATCAATAAATCAATACTTTTTCCTCATTCTTCTTATAACTCGGGCATATTTTCCAATAACGTCATTTGGCGAAGCTGGATGGAGGTGGATAACCCTTCCGTGTTCAGGGTTAGGAACCTGCTTTTACGACACGTATAAGGCCCAAACATATTTTATAATTTTTTTTCTATATCAAATTTTACTGCATGAAAATGGGCCCAATTGTGCGGATGCCAAATGTCTGGAGATTTGGCAACACGAGCGGTGAGCCGGTTATTTAGCGGCACCCTGTAATTCTTGGAGGGAGTTTTTAAACTTTTGATTTGCTATTTTGCTGAGTTTGAGGAAGTTTGTTTTTGAAAATCTCACTAGATGGGGTCGTCCATTAACGCATGTAATATCCCTAGGATTATTTTCATATTGCTGTAAGCATCCGTTTTATTCTAGTTCAATATGTGAATGTTACGCCTGACGATTTACTGATTGATACTGAGTCTGAGTCAAAACTCAGACTCAGGCATGTGAGGTGAACTCCAACTTGCATAAACTAGACACATTAATATTTGTTTCCTCGTCATGTATTATTTAAACTCTCGACATGCTTTATTTAGAAGCCATTATTCACGAGCATATTTACGACCTCATCCTACCGTGCTTTCGCCCGACTTTCCTTCGTCTTTTATTCAATTATCGTCAATTTCAGGGTAAGTTACTGTGCCCTTTTTAAAGCTGGCGTCCCCCTGGGACCCCAGAACCCAGGTTCCTTTTTTAAGGAATTAAATGGCAAGGTCTGGATTTTCAATTGCGTTACGAATAAGATTCGGTATACATTATACATTATGGTTTCCTACTGTCTTTTATGTATAGTTCAATATCCTTAATGGAATGAAAATCGTTCATGAAATATGTGTATTTCAACCAAACTTACCTTGTGTTTTTTTGTTTTTATTTGTGCTTTTTTCCTTTTTGTTGTATTTGTGAATATATCCTTATGTAATATAGCCAATCCAAATCTCAACTAACCAAAAACTTAAATTTGTTTCACTGCCCCTGACAGGCAAGCAATCACTGCCAGCCTACGAGCATGTTAGGATAAGCCCACCTTCTCACTGAGTCTATGCTGCAACAGGGTAGCATATCATCGCATCATTGTTATTTAAACATTATCGAGCGCTCTTTTATCTCATTGATTTTGGATTATTTGCAAATGTGCAGTATATCGGATTATTGCTTTTATGAAAGGAAAATCAAACGTGCTTTATTTAGCAAGAACATAATTAAAATCATGGTTTGATATCTTTCCGTTCTCGACTTTTACATCTCGTCTATTTTTAAAACTTTTTTATTTTCATGTTATTTTACTCAAAGCGCCAAAAACAATCTGAATTATTGGGAAAACATCACCACCAACCGAAAGAACAATATTTCGTTTTACGAGTAGCCATAGCGGAATAAAACATCCAGAATGGCCCTAGAAAAACGCTTCAAAAAGAGTATTTGGCGGATATTGGTTCGCAACGCCCTCTTGCAGCCCCCAGAAAAAGCTCCAAAACACCCCATCGATCCTTCCCATATCCCATTTTAGACGTCGGCTATTGTTTGTCGGATTTCGGATTATTGGTAGTGGATATCTGGGCTCTCGTCATCCATCATTGTTCCTTCCTCGCCACTGCCCCTCCCACCCCCACCTATATTTGTACAGTTGATTTTTCCTTTAACACACACACGCACAACTACGTTTATCCCCTCCTTTTTTACATTTCGTATCCATCACGAATGTCACGAGAGAATTTCACATGCATCAAATGTTACGGCCAGATCCCTACTGTAATAATCTGTGGATGGAAGGGTGGGGGAATAGAGGATGTAGGGGAAGTAGACTACGTCACCCGAAGGTATTCGGGTAATGTCCTGGCAACCACGCAAAGCTTGCCCCCGATGTGAGGTAATCACTGTTTGCACAAGAGAAATACTGGTTTGCGCTTATTTTCGGTGGACAATGCGAAAAAACTATAGAAGTTTGAAGTGTATAAGCAATGTCAAACTTTTGTCAACTAAGTAGACATCAGTTCAAGTGTTATCGCTTACAAATGTGCGAAGTAAAACAAATGACTGTCATTGTATTATGTAAAAAGTGATTTTCGGGAGAATTTTTGCCCCTGATAAGGGGCAATCACCGATAACCGCAGAGATATGCTTGTTTGCCCCTATTCGGGGTTAACACAGAAGTAACATTTGACATTTTTTCAATTTCACAAAAACGTAACTTTTTTCTATTTAACCGTCAACTGTCACATTATAAAGATCATTCTTATTTCAATCAATGAAGCCTAATTTTTTTTAGACATTCCGTCACGACTAAAAACGGTTTATTTCCTAAACTCAATATTGAAACAGAATACAAATGAAACGGCGTGCCATACCCTCTTCAACTAACAGCAAATTAATTCTCAAGTCTATTTAATTGTAGCAGAAATGAAATCGGAAATTAAGCAACCAGATACGCTTTTAATGATACGCGCAACTCGTAGCGCATTCCCTCGTTAATTCCATTTGCGCATTTGAAACATTTTGAGTTATTTCGCAGAATTAATTAGGAGGAAATCGATAAACAGGAAAACAATTAACTCCGCATCAGTTTTCGTCTTGACGTGACGTCTTTGATGCTACCACCTGTAAGCATCAATAAGCATTTTCTTTCTCAAATTGCATAAATAATCAAAATTTCTTTGTTTTTCCTAACTTAACCTAACATAATCCAGCATAACTTATAACCAATAGCCATAGGCTAGGTTAGGCAAGGTTTAGTTTTGCAAGTTGTCTCGCAAAGCTTATGAGTTGTTAGGAGAAGCCCACTTTTGTGAGGTTTGCAAATATCCTACTACATGTACAATGTAATACCGTCCACCTCTCATCTAAGTTAGTTGGTTTAAGCTAGCTTTACCATATCAGCTTGTAAACAGTGTCAACTACGTGTCGTCCAGGTGGCATGCACCATACAATATGCGTCTTCTCCAGCACCACTCACTGATGTGCAAATATCCTACTAAATGTAACTGTACAATGGAATTTAGCCCATCTCTCATCTATGTGAGTTTATTTAAGCTAGCTTTAATTACGATAACCATATCTGCGTGTAAACCGCCCACCTCTCATTTAAACTAGCTTTAATTAAGTTAACCATATCTGCTTGCAAACAGTATTAACTATGCGTCGTCCAGGTGGCAGCACCTTATGCGTCTTCTCCATGCACCATATCCTACTACATGCACATGTTCAATAGGGGACCCTACACCGTTAGTAATACTGTCAGTCACTTTAGAATCAGTAGAAATGACAGTATTCGTCAATATTTTCGCGACCCTACATGATC
>JAQGAF010003641.1:0-16798 GCA_034687865.1 Kryphioiulus occultus
ACATTTTCCTATGCATTTTGCAATATATTAATGTCTCAATCTACACGTATTTTAAAATACATTTCAAAATGCATTGCATATTATGTATTTCGAAATGCATTTCTTTTCCATGTGGGTACATGTTGCGTATAGGTTTCCAATTTTTTCGGTGAATTGGGTCGTAGTTAGCGATTTAGTAACAAGACCTTTGCAGTATTGGGCATCTTGACTTCTCCATTTGGGGACGTTCAAGTATTATGTACGTCATCATCCTATTGGGGAGGGGTTTGCCAAGCGGCGAATCATAATTTTCTCATTAAAAATTTGGATTAAATCTATCGTTAATCATGTTGCTTTGTAACAGATCTCGCCTACGTTGTCGTAAGTCATGTTAAAACTTTTATGTCCATAAGGCACCAAAAAAAATTGTAGTTTTAAAAAATGTGATTTGCGAACACTCGTAATATAACAAAAGAAATCACTACCAAAACAAGTCGCACAATAAACAACAGTTTATTCAGCGAAAAAAGATCAGTTTAAACATAAACAGCATAACATTTTAATTGAAAAAAAATACACAGTAAGTAAGACTACCAGCTTTAGATAATGAAATTGGGCAATCGATTGAGTGCCCTGTATTTATGGGATCCGTAAATCTTTACAACGTCCCATTGAATGTCGTGCCTTATCCTTTACATGATGCAGCCACACATGGGTTAGAAACTGCATCGTCTAGTGGAATCTTAGGGTTTGTTTCTGGTACCGGCTTGGTGTCAGGACTTTCCCTGGGATTTGGATCTGGTACTGGATCTGCTGACACCACTTGAAATAGTGTCAAAACTGCCACGAAAACGAGGAACTACAAAAAAACCACTGTTATTATCCAAGCACTAACGTCGTTGTGTAAGTCAGAAGAATTATGCTCATGACAAATTTTAGTGCATTTATGAAATTGCATTTTACACAAGAAAGCATCTCATTACATATCATTACACACTATAGCCGTTTAAGAGATTGTCACATATTTGCAGAAAAAAGTAATTCCATAAAAGGCAATTCAAAACCTTTCTAAAATATCCAGGTTGTTTCATTTTGATGAATTATCTTCACCAACATGTTAGCAGTACGATTGATTTATCGCTTGGAGACATTTAATCATATAATATGTTGGAAAGTGCATGTGATGTAAAGTACAGACTATACAGTATTAATAACAACGCCACAAACAATCCAGAGATTAGCTTCTGAATTTTCAATTAACTTGTATGTAACAATTTTTAATTAGTTTTTTATACGAGGTTTAATTCGAATTTGTTTTGTTGTAATATAATGCATGAGGTTTCTTGAAGGGATTTGAAATCATCGATTTCTAAAACGTTGATGAGAAAAATAATATGAATTTCTTACATACCTGGGTTTTATTCATTTTTTGAACTGCATGCAACGAACTCGAATTGCAGAAAAAACGTCCTAACTTGTCCTGTGGAGTAATCACAAATGTGCTTTTTCATACTTGATTAGACTGTATTTATACACTAGTGAAGGAAACTACCTTCGAAGTGGTTTTGGCTGGTTAAAAAGCGGTGCTGTACAGTTTTTTCGCAAAAAAATATCGGAGGAAATTCACACCTTTTTCAAAGGGAGATTAAGGGAACTGATCGTACTTATCTCATTAACATTGATATACACTGATGTTTCAAAAAGTCAATTAAATGAGACTTACTTTAACACATTTGACACATTGTTCTTGTGGATCTGTATCTGCTTTGGAATCCGTTAAGTTTTACGTAATATAGTTCCCATATGTATCATTGTAACTTCTCAAGGTTGCAATCAAGTAAATCCAAGCCAAGTGTCAAAGCTACGTTAACTAATTTTAATCTGATGATTAAACATAAGCACGTATGGAAAATTATTGACCGAATACTGAATAATTTTTTTAACAATACGCTGTCAGTTCTCACAGGTTTTAACATTAACAATGTGTACACTATGTAAAACATATCACCTGATATTAACGTCAGCTACTTTGTTATTTCGAAGAATCGTTTTAAATTGATTACACAAGCAATTTCGAATATCTATGAATTTTTTTCATGATATTTTGTGACTTCACTTTTTAAATGTTAGGCTTACCATGTGGATACAAGTACGGATACACTGTACATGTATACATGTACTTCTATTTGCGTGGCTTCTATACGTGTGGGTGATTGATACTACTAACGCTAATGTTCGATTTTTAGAGTTTGTGAATTATTGCTGTTTTGATTAAAATAATTTTAAAGCCGTAATCGTGAGGTAAGCCTAAGTTAATTTCTATTACACGATATCATAATATCTCACAATTACTTGCTTTCATTGAAATGGTAGTAACCCCTTGTTTCATGGCACACATTAGACATTTTGTTAAGTTCATTTTATTGAGACAACAAGCGTTTACTGCAAAATATAACAAAATGGAACAAGAAATTGTCATTAATAAGGTCAAGAGAATAGAAAGGTACTGAAAGTTGCAAGTTATGGTACAATAGCAGCATAGTCGTTAAGAATTCCTTGAGGTTAAGCAACATCTTCATTGCTGGTCACAACTTATCCCCATTTGTGACATGGTTCTGCAACACATGGATCTGCAACAGATTCATCTAAAGACTTGATTTTGGTACCTGCGTCTGCTTCTGGTTTTGCAGTTGGAACTTGCTTGGTGTCTTGATCGGGTACTGGTTTTACAGCCGGACGTGATCGGATGTTGATATCGGTTACTGGATTTGCTTCAGCCATTTGTAGCAGCGCTACAACAGCCACGAGTACAAGTAGCTGAAAGTAATGAATCAAATTTCGTAAATCTGGATGGAAAATCGTTGTCAACAAATGCAGTTTTAAGTTGTTTAGCAATTATAATTTATATTTAAAATTGGACCCATAAAATGCAATACTCAATTTTCAATATTTTGTCCGATTGGTTCCCACTGACCTGGAAAACCTGGAAAGCCTGGGAAAGTCAGAAAAGTTGGAATAACCTGGAGAAAGTCGGGGAAATTTTAAAGTTTCTTGCAAAAGTCAGGGAAATTTGAATCAGCGATAATGCAAGCCTTAAATTACGATAACCGCAAATAATGAATTGAATATATTTGTGATGCTTTTCCAAAGAGGACGTACATGTAGCTAGTCAAAGTTACTTGTATGCGATAGAATGAGATTGCAGATTTGAGAAAGAACCCTTAAGAGTTTCAATTTTTGATGTGCTAAGCTAAATTATTAGCAATTGGCGAGTTTTCAATTTTATCAATAAAGCATTTTTGATAAAATCAGGAAAACTTTTCAGAAAACCTGGAAAAGTCAGGGAATTTGAAAATCTGATTTGAGTGGGAACCCTGTAAAATGAAATTTTGAAATGTAAAGTTGAACTCACGAGATATAACTCGAGAGAAAGATTCTGGAGAGACAACGTCTAAAACAGCAATAAAATAAGAAATAACTATAATCCTACAGTAATTAAAAATGTTTTTTTTAAAAACATACATGCAAATTTTGCAAAGTATTCCAAAAAAATAAGGTGATTATTCTTGGAAAATCGCTTACAAATGCAGGTATCAGTTATTTAACAAATATAAATTATAATTAAAATTGATCCCTGAAATACTTATTTAAATATTGTCGCTTGTCTGATTTATAATAAGTTAATTTTTCTCATGTTGAACTTGCGAGAAAGTTTCAAGTCAGGCGACTTCTAAAAATAATTAAAATAATCAGAAATTTTAAAAAGTTCTTTGTGGGTCATTTACAAATTACTTGTAAGTTATGCAAAGTTTGCCCTTTTTTAAAGGCTTTTTACTGTATTGTGTTATCGCTCCCAACACTTTTGACTGTTTACACTACACTGAACTATTTCAAATTTAGAATACATGTACTACAGATATAAAATGATATACATTTCTAATGAATTTTACTAAATAAACAGTGAACTGGTGGAATGCTTACTTTATCGAGCGATAAAAAGCTACTGATTTGAAACTTACATGTGTCTTATTCATGTTAATTGCTGAAATATTGTCGAATTCGAAGACAAATTCCCTCTTGTTTCCTGTTCGATATGCTGTCAGAGATGTGATTTTATTAACGTCTTCCTTGTGTTTTTATACAAGTGGGGTCTTTTTTAGTCCCGTTTTGATAACTTGGGCCAATTACCAAGTAATTTAGCTATTAAATAATAGTTTCCCCAAAAATCTGCGAAATTTAACACATCTTTGTTGAACACTAGATGGAGCTTTCATATGCAGAATTAATCACATGACTAGGAGCAGCACGTACATTACTTGCATGCATAGTTGTTCCTGTTGTATGCATTAATAACACATTAATTAACTTCAGCATAATCTAAAAAACCTTGTCTAAGCTTTTACTGAATTTGATTTATTATTGCTTATACAGCATACATGTCATTATTTCAATACGCAGATTTTGGCGACAGTTTGGGATTTTAATTCCTGTTTGATCCCCAAAACAGATGTATGGCCTGAATAAACACTAACTAAAATAATACATATATACAGGGTGGATATAAATGATGGCAACAGTTTCAATAAATCGCAATGACATGTAAGTTTGAATAGAAGATATGGTTACAGTTAATCTGCATATGGATAGATACCTTTACATGTATTTTCAGACATCAATAAAATGTCGAAATGTGACCCCCTATAGATTATGCCTTGCATTGAATCGAATGAAGACTGTATCAATCGAATCAGTTAAGTTATTTGCGACCGTTTTATTAGGGATATGGTGATCGAGTTTGTTATTATCAACCAAGGAACTTGTAAGGTTTTGCTAGGCATTTTCTAGTTGTGGCTATGTCGTAAAATACATTTCACCACTGAAAAATTCCTAACAAAATTTGCAGGGAAGCTTGTTTGATATTATCAAACTCGATCATCATATCTTTAATAGTACGACCGCAAACAATTCACGAAAATGTGAATATTAATTATAGACACCCTGTATATACATGTAAATCATTAATCTTATGTTGGTATTTGTTGCGTGATTTATTAATGCTGCGCCACCTGATTAAAAATGTAGATTGATTCAATATTGAAACTTTACAGTACAATATGTGGCAGATTTCCATTTGATTCTATTTTAAACAACCCAATACATTATGTGAACAGCTTAACCAACACGCCAAACAAACACTCCAAAAGCCTATTAAATAAATAGATAAAACTGAACCGATTAGTTTAACTTTATTTGTGTTTCAAAGACCCAGCTGTTAATAATCTCAACAGTGACTGTTTAGCTATTAAACCACGCATCACAATATTTAAAGTTGTTTTCAATAATTTTTTTTCTTTTATCACGAAATTGAGCATATGCTCCATTCATGTATGCTGGAGCCACGGACCATGTATACAATTAGCTCCTGGATTTGGAACTGGATCAGATTTCTATACTTGGGGTTTTGCCAAAACAGCTCCACAGACAAAGAGCATAATCTGACAATAATGAAAAATCACTTGTTAATCGATGATTGATATTGTCAAAGGACTGTTTTCGTGGGATAGCGAAAAGCAAGCTTAAAATAACACTGGAATTAGAAACCATTTGCTCCAAGAAGTACCAATTACTCAGTGCTGGTAGTTCTCCAATGTCTGTAAAATATCTTTCATGTCAATCAATGTGCGGTTGCAATGCTATTTATTTTCCATGCTGGTATTTGAACATTCCCTTAATCAATGAATTGTGGTATTTTTGAGCACGGGGGTTTCAGTAATCAGTATTGCCAAGAAATCTATTTTAATTTAAAACTTACCATTGCTTTGTTCATATTTCTCTTGGTTCAAGAGCACTTACACTCTAGGAGGGTAGGAATCTTCCATGATTCTAATTAAAATTTCAACTCTGATTGCATGTCTTAGTGAAACATTTACTTGTATATCAAGTTCGTGTGTCAGAGACCTTTCGAAGCCACGCCTTGCTTTGCATAATTCTTGAACACTTTGAATGGGGTCTGGGATCTCTTAACTAAGTAATTGAGAATCTTAGAAAAGTTTTGGGGAAATTTGTATCTTGCCTGTAAACAGAAAATTTGGATAATGTTGTATTTGTGTAAATAATGCATCACCTGGTGGGCTGATGCGAGAGACTATAAACACCTGCAGGCTGTAAAGTGATTCCTATATTTCCTATATTATTGAGGGGTTCCTATATATCGTCCTATATTTTTAGAAAAATTCCTATATTCCTATATTTTACTGCAAACTGCTGTGGCAAAGAAAAATATAGCAGATACTGCCTAAAATTCATCATCTGAGATCTGGTTTAAACCTTCGACTACGGCTTTCTCTTAAATGTTACTATTTACACACATACAATTTGTAAAAAAAGAAATCTGAAATCCACCATTTGTGGCTTAGTTTTTTAAAAAGTGCTATTTAAAAAAAATTGCCTATGGCTTTCTCTTGAACATTAATATTCCTAAGAATGTCTTTAAAAATGCATTATGGCTAGTTTTTTTTAAAATTTGGCCTACGACGTTCTCTTATGGTCAATATTTTTTCACTTGATTTTTCTAGTTTTGTAAAAAAAAATTGCATACGGCATTCTCAATAGGCCTATTGTAGATCGGTCGCAAACGTCTGCCATTCTAAAATTAAGTTGGTTGAGAAAATTGTGATTTTTTTCTGAACTATTTGGTGAAAATTTAGAAAAAAAACTCAGCTATTTGCATATGAAGAAATGTCAACAAAAGTCTCATATTTTAATGTAAAACGATGTAGGAAACGCTCTAAACTGCAGTTATTTACTGATATTTTTTGAAAAAAATTCTTATATTCTTCCTATACTTTTTTTCCTTTTCCTATATTTTTTTTTCATTTTTCCTATATTTCCTATAAAATTCGACCTCCGAACTGCTTTACAGCCTGCACATGCTGTAAAATGCAGATTTGGATTAAGTGCTGGTAGAAACCGCGTAGGCACAATTATTAATCTTTCATTAATGCTTGCCAATATACAGGGTGAACATTAATCTATTAGTAAGTTTATTTAGCAAATTAATAACTGCAACGTAAGCTTATTCTTAACTTGTTATGCTGTTAATGCATTCAGAAACGAGTCCTACAATGTTTTTATCACTCAGTACATAGTATCGGAAATGTGGGGAACCATCATCCTCCATTCTTTATACCATTTTCTCCTGTACGTACTTATTACTTTCAGGACACCTTGTAGCAAACTATCAATTTAAAGTACTGTGCACTACGAAAGCCGTATTGAAAACGAAACATTTGAAATGTTTTGTACTTCTTCACCAGCGTCAAAACGCATTTTAAAGTCTTTTGGGATTGCTTGTTTCAATTCTACATGTAGTTTGAGTACTCTCATGACGTACAGGTAAAATCGTTGCAGAAAATACTTTCATAGAATGCCTTTTCCAAGAAGTCACTCTCGATTCACACAATTTGATTTCCTAACAATGAGGAGTCTGTTTTTTTACATACAGTATGATTGAGTTTAATTAACACACTTGACAATACAAAAAGCGATTATGTGGAAAATGCAATGGCACTGCCATACAATGATCGTTCATAGAAATACATGCGTTGTGTATAAACAAAAATGGTATATAGTTGACAATTGGTAAAATGCACCCCTTCTCCAAAACCATTCAAGGTGGATGAAATCATAGTTTGTCCGTCTTACATATTTGACGGAACTTTCTTCTTCTTCATTGCTTTTTCTTTAACCCTTCTTGCCTCCACCGCATGGGCTAGCTACGCATGGATTGGCCACTGATTTGCCCCCAATTTCGGGCAACGGAAGTATGTCATAATCTGCTTCGACCATAGGAACTGGATCCGGTACTGGATTGGCTTCTGCACCTTGGTGCAATGCCAAAACAGCCACACAAACAAAGATCAGAAGCTGAAAATAATGAAAGTATATGTAGATAGATGGTCGTTCACAAAAATCGTATTTGCCCAAATTTTTCCAGTATTTTGTTTGCATAGAATTAATTAGGAGCGGTCTGGCAAAAATAGATCTGACGAAATCGATTAACTCAAGCTTCTAGTCGAAAATCAGATAGTATTTGCCTAGGGAAATCGAATCAGATTCTGCTATGCCAACTAGTTAGACAAACTATAATTAGTAGTTGCTAGCTTGCAAAAATGAAAGACTGACTGCTATGAAATTCAAAATGGATCTTTAGAGGCATCAAATACAGGGTGAACACGAAGTCTAACCCTCTTTACAAAAGTTAATTTTAACAAAACTGTTAGCTGTAAGGAACACGTTTGAGAACAAGTTAATTATTATTTCCTGTAATCGCTAGAATCGAAAATGGTATCTAAAAACCCTCAAGATGACCAAATCAACAATCAATGTTAACCGTAATGGGTAATTTTCCACTGTGTTAATCATATTTTTTTTTAAATTGCATTTTACACTGGTCGGTAATTTGCTAACATGATGAACTGTTAGACGTTATTTTTGATTCTTTCGGTCACAGCCATCTGCTTTTACGACATGTTAACCAAATTCATAAAATAAAAACGTTTTTCCCGTAATTTTATTCTTGTAATAAAATAACTAATTATCCTATATTTTTTTTTCAAAATGTGACACTTGTAACTAACAGGTATTTAAAATTAATTTTTGCAATGGAGTTGGACTCGAATAGTATTATTTATTTATCCAGGCATATTCGAAATATGATCATAGCAACATGAACATTTCTGTAACTTTCTTTCCTCTCAGTATATGGTTTTTTACCTTATGATTTGAATGGTTTAGACGAAATGATTGGGGTTATAAATAAAATATACTTACCACTATCTTGTTCATTTTAACTTCCGTAGCAATGGAAAGCAGAGACAAATATCAGCAGATTCCTCTTAAGTCTCTAGGAGTGGTATGTTTTCTCCATAGAACTAGTGGGGTTTATATACTACTTCTCTCTTCTAAACACCTTGTTTGGCCCAATGCTTTAACACAAAACTGTGGAATTTGGCAATCAAATTAAATCAATGTCAGACTATACACATAAGACATGACCCACTGCCATTTGACAATATCTCAAGGTTATGTGCATTAAAACGATCTTGTGGGTGCAAATTGAATTCGAAAGTTGTAAACAGTTATGACGTCCTATTGATTATCACTGTAACGTTTTAATCAATCAATGTTATTGTCAAGCTATAAAATGTCATAGTCACAAGTGTAAGGGTTGGTTCATTGTCATATGGTAATGTAGTTTTGTCCTCTAGTTGATGTTCTCCTTGTATTTAGGGAGGATCACTAATATTACCATTAATTTTTATGGCACCTTGGCTAAAATTCATCAGCTTTTATCTAGTTTTATTTAAAACTTGCCCATGGCGTTCCTAAATTATTAATAATCCTACATATTTTATGGAAATGTTGACCGATGTTGTAAATGAACTCGTAGTTTTCTGAAAAGTTAGACTACAACATTTCTGTCATTATTAATGCTCATAATTTTCTAAAAAGTTGACTTCCTGAGTAGTATTGCTAAAATTCAATTTAAGGAAAATGCACTAAAGTCCATTGTTCTGGTCAAGTTTTTCAAACATTTCGCCTTTGGTTTTACCTTAATTTGTTAATACGTGTACTTTTTCGTAGAAATTTGGGGGTAAATCCTCCATTTTCGATTAGTTTCTTAGACAAACACTTAACAAGTTCAATATGACTTGTGCATTTAGGTGTTTCTGTTGATACAGTGCTGTTCCTGAAGGAATGCACATGTCCTTGCATTTCTGAGTGATTCTGAGTGATTCAGTGACAGTAGGTACATTCTTATTATTTGGAATGCTAATGCTGTTGATATGCCATTGATATGACAGATTGCGAACCGTTGTTAAGTATCTGACAGCGATATTGCCTCACGAATCTCACCCTTCTGTTAACCTTTCGATGTTTTTGCACACAGAAGTCCATTGCCACATTCTGAAGGACTTTATTATTGAATGAAACTTAACGAAGGCCTGACTAAACAAATACAATTGGAAATCTTTACCACGATTATTAACCATGACGACAAACTCTAGCAGCCCAAAAGACTGTCCAGAGTTACTGACCTTGGTTCATGCCTAAATTGCGCAATAAATCACAAGAGCATGAACAGCTTACGTGTCCATGAGCAGCTTTTGGTTTCCATAGGTTGACTATAGACAATTCCTGTGTGAACCAAGATATCAATACCATTGAGCCCAAGAACGTTAATATTTTAACAGTAATAAAGGATGTTTTAATTTTTTTTTATAAATCAATTTGATTTTTCCCAGTCTAATTAAAACCTGTTGGAATGATTTCTTTATTATTATTATTATCAATAGTAGTAGTATTTATTTACATTTTTAATCCCAAACTTAGTTGCTATGTGCCCTAGGCCATGGTTATCTCTTTTGAAATTTTCTTGTAGATGAATTCTGAAAAAAAGTATTTACAATCTTGGAAATATTAAATTCTATCCATTCCATAAGCTAATATAGATGTTTGAAGTAGAGAACAAAGCACATCGTTTTTTTCAAGCTTCTATAAAATGTTCTTCAGATGAAATAAATGAGCAGGAGATATGATCTATGCTCCTTCGTCATGGCATGGAATAAAAAACTAATCAGCATACAGTAGTTCTGAACAGCGAATGCTAATCAAATATATAAATAACAAAGAATATTACGTGCACATGTGCATGCAAATAAATGTTAAACTATCTGGGATTTTGTAAGAAATCGATTTTTTTTCAAATCCTATACAGTACATGAAAAACCTAAGGTTGAAAAGACATGCAGTTGGGCTAATTTTTGAACTTTGATGACGATGGCATCCTTTTAGTGCTCAAAGATGGAATATTGTTCTTAGATCAGTAGATATCATTCATCATTCCCTTAATTTGAATAAGAATACATTAGGAATGTCGGTTTCATACTTTATAAATAATACATTAGTCCCTAAATAATAGCTTATTAGCGAAGTTATATTGCTGATAAACATTTATAGCTCATGGTGAATTAATAGCTCGGTTCCTGTGTTATAAATGCTTGTTGCCAAAAAGAAGATAAAATTCACTAATTAGGTCTTTAACGTCATAAAGGTATTTCTATGGCTTGCTTATAGGGCAGCGGCTTTTATTAACGTTATTTTTGGAACCTCATAAAAAGTGGTAAAATCATTGTGATTTTGTCGGGATTGCGTGACTTTGGTGGAATCCAGGGAACCTGTCATTTAGCAGGTATGATAATAATGTAGCATTTTCCAAAAAGGGGTCTGATGAAGCATTTCGTAATTAATTGTGACATTCTTGATCAAAGCAATGCCGCAATTCGTTGTTGAAATGTTACTTGTTTATCTCGAGTGTTTATTAGAATAATAATGGCGTACTTTATATTATTAAAAAAGCCCTTCAGCAAAAGTCAGGAAATCCTTGAAGTCTCATTGAAATCACACAAAGTCTTTGAAGTCCCATTGTTGTCATTTAAGTCTGTGACGTCTGCAGCCTATTAGCGAGACATGAACTCGCCCAGACTTGAATGACTTCACCCCAGTCATTAATGACCACCCAGAACTTAATGGCTTTGCCGGACTTCAGTGACTTCGGTGGGCCTTCACTGAGTTTTTCTAAACTTCAATGACTTCAGTGAGATTCCGATGACACTTCAAGGTTTTTCTAACTTCTCAATAGTCAGTGACCACCCAAACCTTAAAAGGTTTCTGTTAGTTCAGTGGTACCTAAAGGACTTAAGCGGGATTTTAGTGACTGCAATGGGACTTCAATGACTTCACTGGGACCTCGACTAACATGTGTGCTTCATTAACAAGTTGTTAACCCCTCGATAAAAATAGTAACAAAATCTGAATCGAATCGCGTGTGTTTATGTCAGCCAACTTCATATAAAATTGACAACGTGCTATAAATATGTTAGATACTATAGTTAATTATTGAAGAGATTATGTATATTTGCCAATCACGTCAGATCCGCCGATTCGCGTGTCGATGACGCACAGCGTTATGTTGTGTATGTTTTTATATGCGTTCCTATTTTTTGTTGACATTTTCCTCAGTGATTCGAATTACGTAACCACATACCGAACCTGTATATGGGACAAGTGATGTGAGGCACACTAGAGGAAAATTGTCAAAGGAAATATAAATCTGTCATTTGAAGAATTTATTTATATCCATTGTTTTAACGAAAGGCATACTTTCTGTATATAAATGTCTATATGAGAGGACGAACATAAATACTATGCCTATACTTTATAGAAGTCATTGATGTATATTTCAGTATTCCAATGCATTGCGAAGATTTCAACAGCCTTGTATTTTGTAAGAGTTACATACCAGTCATTATGCAAATTCTTCCGAAATCTGAAAATAATGCATAATAACGAAGTATTTGTTGGTAAAGCAGAATCCGATTCTGATGTCTAAAAGGACTTTTAACTAGGATGTCATCATAATGACTTTTAACTAGGATGTCATCATAATGACTTTTCAACTCATAATCCGCAAACTTATTGCACCCCTGATAAACGTGTATTAATGTCCTTTTTATTTTTCTTTGAACCACACAGACCTTTTTCTTTTAACTTGACAATGGGCACGTTTGCTTCATTTCGACGTCCATGTTTTGAAAACTCTTTTCTAAAGTTTTTAAACACTTGACTTGTTTCCGTGAGCTCAACAATGAATTTGTTCATTTCCACCATTTTACCACTATATCATTAATATGGTAGGTTAGTGTAGGACAATAATCACATCTTCAACACTATTGCAGGGTGTAGTACGGTATATACTTGTACAATGTATACTGTACAGGTACTCTGTACGGTATGTTAACCTAAAAAATGGCATACTTCAATTCAAGCATTTGTGATCTGTTATTACCTGACTTCAGCATGCAGGCTTTTAAAACTTGCATTGCCAGTTTTTTCTCCTGGTAATGCTCATTATTGCAAATTGAAAATTTTTATTTGATAGGATGAGTGATTAAAGCGTGCTTATTGGAGTGATGGCAAACAAGCTCCATAATCACCATAATGTCCGTTGCCGCCCATGTTTATTTACAAACGTTGCACAATTATGCGTTTTGGGGATGTTGAGTGACGTTCAACCATCAATATCGAGGCAGCTTGTCTTTGCCTTTGCTGCTTTACCGTCAGGTAATCCCATCAACCCATTGATTTATGACGAGAATGTTGGCTTCTGTTTTGCATGCAAACACAGAAAAATGAACCTTCGTTGCCATGCGCAATATCGGTTTTTTGATGCCAATGGAAACTCCTTTGTTACCAGCACGCATTTTGGTAACAAGCCATTTTTCACCCCCACCTTTTTTTTCGAATTTGCAAGTGTCAATATTTAAGTAAACATGTAGTCTTGGTGAATTTTTCGATGTGCCACTTGGTATAAGATGTCAGGTTTCCTCGCTGTAAGATCACGGATTGTTACACCAGCAACATCCCTAATTACGTCGAATTCTTGTTATATTCTCAAAGTTTGAGAAACACATTCGTGTCCTTGATTTTCCGTTGCTTCTCAAATCTGTAATATGATGCTGCAAGATTTATCTGTCTGTCGTTAATTATGCTTAATGCCCTTGCAAGAACCATGGCTTAAGACGATGAGCGACACTCAATGTTGCCAGAATCTAGCTAATTGTGAAAAAGTGGTGCAGGAGATCGTTAAATTGCAATTTATGCGGCGATTTAACAGCGTTTTGCTATCCTCAATCCTCAATTGATGCTGATTGCCTTTCAACAGTATTAGTGATTTGCTACCGCATTTCACAAATTTCAATCATTAAATACAGGGTGAAGAAAAAGTCTTTAACTAATTCAAGATGGCAAAAAGTCCTACTAGTCAAAAAAAATACTACACAAAATAGTCCTTAATGTTCTAATTGTTATGCAAGACATTGAAACAAAGAACAAACTTGTTCATGTGATTGGACACAAATTGAAACCAATAATTTTGTTCTGTTATGATGAATAAAGAATGAAATCCTGCAGCCTACAATTTTTGCCTTTTTAAAAAATCATAAGAGTTCTGCATTTTACTCTAGGACAGTCCTAAATGTTAAAATGTGTTTGCCATTTCAAGCGTTAACCACAAGTTTGAAATACAGGGTGTTTGCCACCCTGTATCTTAAACATGTAATAGAATTTTGCCTCAACCTGTATAATCGAATTGTATCTGTATTATGACTGCATACCAAGCAGGAATTGCCCTTTAAAATACGATTTTAAATTGTTTCTACAGGAAAAGATTACACAATTTTGTTATTTTATGAGGACTAAAGAATGAAATATTTTATTTTAAAAATTTGATATTTTTAAGAAAAATCCTAAATTTTAAAACTTGTAATTTGTTTGCACACTGCATTTGAAAACATAGCATTGTAATTGCATCGTCGTAGGATAGACTATGGATTAGACCCTGCTCCAAATGTCCCCAAAATATATTTCAACTATGTCTAGTATACATGTACATGAATGGCATCTGTTCTAGCTGTCGTAGTTTATCTTTTTTAGTCTTTTCCCCTTTTTTGTGCATTTTTTTAACCTAACCTAAACTAATCTAAAAATGCGATCTCTTTATTTTGCTGCCCCTAACCGCCAGGCAATCACTGCCATCCTACGAACCGTTAGGAGAAGGCCACTTTCTCAAAGTGCCTACGGCGGAGCAGGATCAATTCTGTAGTTCAGTCTCGTCTTAAATTCATTCAATTTTAATTACCATTGTAATCCGCTAAATGTGTCTGGTTGGATATAGCGAAATTCGTTGGCCATATTTTTATAATGGGAAGGCAGGAGACGCTTTAAATCAGAAATCCTAGTGATTTTCGTCAGAACTGTATATGATGTGCTAGCACTAAATTTATGCCTGCAAGAGTTATTGGTTTCATTTCGTAATTTTTTTGCGAATTTTTCGCCCTGTGGCGCTTATTTAGACGCAGGCAAGACGAAGACAGGGCGCCATTATAGCGTAATGAAAAATTGCTTATTACGAATTTTGATAGTTACAATCTTCATGGGCGAAATTTATCTTTATCAAAACGAATGTTTCCATCGCAAAATTGGGCAGAAGCCAATCGTAAATTGCAGTTTTCTGACACTGATTATTTTTTTCTTCTGCCTTGTTTCGTTCTTCCTTTCTGCGAAATGGAAGTTTATGGTTCCCCAACTGCCGCGAATATATCTAACCTACTTAAACTGCTTTCCTTTTTTTTTTCGTGTTTTATTTTGCAAAAATATAAGCACGGGCTGGTACTTACATCCCAGAGATGTTGCATAAAAACAAAGTGAATATATCTTTCTCCCATTAAAACTTGCTTCATCGTTCCATGAAGTTCAACTCCAGCGAAATGGCAGATGCTGATTTCTCAGTTGGAAGTAATCTGCATAATAGGCACATTTCTGGCTTTTCCGTTTCTCATGCATCAAAAATGCGGCTTAATGTTGTCATTCTGGAGAACAGTTGCAAACGATGAAATATGCGAAAAATGTGACGATTCTTGGTGGGATTCTGGCTGGGGTGGAGGGAGATTGTCGTTCTTGAAAAGTCATTTACGACCAGATTAATGTCGCCGTTTGTAGGGTGAGACATAAATATTCCCACGCTCCATGCGACGAAATTAATGATGCTGGGATGTGATTTTTAACCCCGAAAGGGTTTACCATATGCAAAAATATGATGGAGTTAAGTTTCTCAGAAGTCGATGTTTTATGGTGTAGTCAAACTGCGTGTTGGTAGGGTCTGAAGGCAAGACTGGAGTTTGCGATAACTAACAGGTTTCCCACAACCTGGAAAAACCTGGAAAGTCAGGAAAAAGACCTGGAAAGTCAGGAAAGAAGTAAAATTTGACCTGGAATTTTTATGCTCGAAATTATACTGACAAAAATATGCCCATAAACTTGTTAAATAATTATTTGAAAAGATTAAAAACAAAATATTTTAAAATATTTAACTTTTAAACGTTAATCCATTCATACATATAAGGTAGGTAGTATAAAGGCACCAAACTTTTGCATAGGGCATTCCCCTAAGAGAAGCAATATATCAATTTGATAATTAAGGCAAATTCCCTCAGAAGAGGAGCAGAGACAAAATGAATGACATTATTGCTGTTGATAAAGAAATTGCTATAGCTGTTCATTAAACATAAGTTAACCTACTCTTCCAACTAAATTTTTAATCAAATTACAAATGTTTTCAAATGTTCACGTTTCAATTTTGTTACCATTTTACTAGTAATATGTAATAAATACCTTACTAGGTACATGTAAATACCTTACTAGTAATAAATACCTTTTCAAAGTAAAAATAAAGTATTGTAATGAAATATTGATTATTCATGGTCATAGAAAAGTTCACAAATGACATGGAAAAACCTAGAAAGTCAGGTAATTTCGTTCTCAAAAAAATGTGGGGACCCTGACTAAAGTCCTGTTGATGGAGATTGTATCCTTGAAAAAAACGGGAATTTTGTTTTATTAAATCAATTAGAAATAATAGATATCACTTTAAATTCATTATTTATGATCAGATTCTTTTAGAACCCAGCTTCCCAAAATCCAATTATTGAAATTGGATAAACGTGTTTTTTATATACTACAAAATATGCTCTGCACCAATGTGCACATGTAAAATACAGTGGAACCTCCAAAGTTGACAACCTCTCTACGTTGCCAAATTTTAACTGGTCAGGCAGTCACCACTTCAATTCAATTCAACTCAGTACCCTACTATCAGTAACTGAATACCGTGTGGTAGGGGGGTGTAATCCATAAACCC
>JAQGAF010003642.1:0-16798 GCA_034687865.1 Kryphioiulus occultus
CTATATTCTAGTTGAGTTGCAGCTTTTAACCACCAGGTGACAAATTGTAAGTACGGCCATTGCAACGCAATGATGCTCGACGTTAATAAAGTAGATTTTATCTAAATGCAATTTAGTGCATGGAATCTATAGGTATAAGACCGACTATACACGCAGGTGAACAGTGAACTGGGGTTTTGAACTTTGAATAAAAACACGATGCTATCTCTGATCTAATCAAATGGGGACGAGAATATCTGTAGATTTCGGACGCCATGTTGGAGAACTTCGGAATGGAAAAACGCGCCAATAATCACGTATTTAGTTGAAACCCAAAAAACGTAGTTTTCAGGAGTTTTCACCAAACGAAAAGATTTTTAATCAGACTTTACGACACATTTGCAATTAGTAACCATAATGTCACGTTCCAGCGAGTAGAACGTACTGTTTTGCATGCCAAATTAAATGTATTTTCAAAATAAATTACTAAATTAGTCATACTTTCCCACAAACGCAATTTTCAGAAATACGCTTTTTTTCGGCAAAAATTTATCAGTATTGTAAATGCAGCGTGACATTTTTGCTACGCTAAATATATTAAAAATCCACCATTTTTTCGATACAAATTATATGTACTTGCACTGTAAATTATTAACTATAGCATAAACGAAATGTTTGTAAATCCGCCATTATTAACCATAACTGTTGCGAAGTACATGCCTTTCTGTGTCTGATTAAAAACATTGTAATTCAACTGTAATTCAATATACTCAATCTAATTTCGTTGTTTTTTTTGTATTATTTCGTGTTTCTTTGTGTTTCTCCTAACCTTACCTAAAATAATCGAAAAATGTAATTTCTGATTTAGCCTAAATTACCATTATGCAATCACTGCTAGCCTACGAGTCATTATGAGAAGCCCACTTCTCAGTGTATTGTATAATAGCACGGGGCAGCAGCAGGGTATATTCCGTAGTATAGCAAAAATGTTTTTTTGCTGTAAATCTTTTTATCACTTTATTTATTTAGTATATCGAGAAAATACTCGAATTCTGCTTCAAAATCTGCTCTAGACAAGGCACCGTACCGCATGGTCGTTGTCATGACAACAGTAAACAATGTGAGGTAAATAATTCATCAGCCGGTAGTGGATCAACATCATCTACAAAATGTCAACTAGGTCAGTTAGATTTTCTGAACATTTTCAAAAAAACATACAGAGTCTTAAAAATTGGTATTTCACTGACTATCCTCGGTTCTCTTAGGGCCTACAATGCACTGTGGTCAACGGCTCAGCAAGAATTGGACGAAGTGCTGGAAAAAGAAACTCCGGTTACGAAACCTGGTCAAAAGGTGATTTCTATTACGACCCATTCATGTTCGCAATAACAGCTGCAATGCTGGAAGTTTTAACGCAACTTTAACACGGTTTTTGGTCTACTGCCAAAAAACGTGCTCAGTTTCATTTCAAAAAATAAGTATCTTATAAACAAGGTTGTTAAAGGAGATACAAGAAGGCTCTTTGGGATGAGCTTCACCAATTTTAGAAATGTGTCCAAAAAATTTTTCTGCCAATTTCAAGAAACAGTTTTTACAGATTTGATCCATGAAAAATGGCGGAAATTTTAGTAATTATAGATCTGATCACGAAATGATGGAATTAGCCCACAATTTTGTAAGAAGAAATAATAATATTAATAATTAAGAGGCTGCCAAAAGCGAAATTTTTGAAAAATTACAAGAAATGTTGGATTTTAAGTGTATTAATATTAATAATAATGCGAATACTAGTGGTTGAAACCACTGGGTCTCAAACACTGCATGTTTGAGGACTTTTTTGAAACATTAACAATTCTTCGTAATAAGGGAACGCCGTAGGCGAATTTTTTTTAAACAAAAATAATGCATTTCAGGTGAATTTTTCTTAAGAAAAATTAATGACAATGATAAGAAATGATAATGAAAACGCCGCAGGCGAAATTTTTTAAAAAAAGTAAGTCACAAATACAGCGTTTCTAATGCTTTTCATGAGATACTTATATCAATCAAAATAGTTGTGCCACAACAAAATTCCAGACATGGTGAATTTCCCTGACTTCCACCTAAATTGCCCTGACTTAATTTTCATAATGTCAATATTTCCCTGACCACATTTCATTTTCATGATTTTCCCTGACGGTATGAATTCCTGCACACTGCAACCTGATGGATGCAAATTAAAGTAACAATTTCAAAATTTCAAATTTCTTTTCATGAAGGTCAGGAAGACTCTTTCTGCACTCACTAGCACGTACGTGAAATACATCACCATCATGAAGAAACTGGACGTTTGCTACGACCAGATACTCAATCCTCAAAAGCGGATGGTCATCCGCAAGCTGCTGGATGGGACAATTGGCCGTCTGGTGGAGCTGAAGCACGAAATGGTGGAATTTGACCTCTGTGAGTTCATGACCTTCGACGAGGTTATGACGGAGATGAAACTGACTCACGTGAGATCATTGATTCATTAAACTATTACGACAAGCATATACATGTACAGTGGATTTTCGCAAAACAGAAAAATGGGGCTATACTACAGAATATGCCCTGCACCATCACCATAAAAACTAATTGAACATAACTGGGAAGTTTCTGCTGAAGTTTTTTTTTTTTGAAAAAAAACTTGCCATAATGTATTTTTAAGACATTCTTGGTAATACTAATAATCAACATTCGGCCGTAAGCATTTTTTTAAAAACAAAACCAGAAATGATAAAATTTAACATTAATTTAGATGAAATTTGTAAAAAAACCAGAGCTCAGATGACGAATTTTAGCCAGTATCCTCCATATTTTTCTTTGCTACAGCAGTAGGCGATATTTAAAAAAGCTTTTGCCGTAATGCATTTTTAAAGACATTCTTAGAAATATTAATACTCAAGAGAATGCCATAGGCAATTTAAAAAAATAGTGCTTTTTACAAAAACTAGGCCACAAATGATGGATTTCAGATGTGTGTACATACTGACATTTAAGGAAACACCATATGCGAAGTTGTTGTTTTTTTTGAAAAAAAAACTCGCCATAATGTATTTTTAAGGCATTCTTGGAAATACTAATAATCAACATAATGCCGTAAGAATTTCTTAAAAAACAAAACCAGAAATGATTAGAACATTGACGAACCAGCCACTTTGTGAGTTTTTAAAATTTTCCAGAAATGATAAGATTTAACGTTAATTTAGGCGAAATTTTTAGAAGAACCAGATCTCAGATAATAAATTTTAGCCATTATCTGCTATATTTTTCTTTGCTACAACAGTTTGCTGTAAAATATAGGAATACACAGAAATTTTTCTAATAATGTAGGACTACCTCGAAAATATAGGAATTACTTGATAGTCCGAATTCATCTTCGAGTAAGGTAGTCGCATAAAAATTAGTTTTCTGAAATTCTTTAGGACGACATCACCGTTCCAATCCCCAGGTATTTCCTCCAGGAGAGACTGACAGAGCTCAAGCAAAGGGCAGAGTCCATGGACGAAATCCTGGATCGATATGGGCTCAGCGACGAGGTATCCACAATATTCTTGGACATTGCTAAGACTGAAAGATTCACTACTAATTTACTATTCCAAGATTCTCCTTTTGTTTCCACACAGAAATCCGGTAAAATTCCAGAGCTGAGTGTGGATGAAGCAGTGGGCATGATCCAGAGGATGGAACGGGCCAGACAGGGCCGGATCCGGGCCAGGTACATGCAAGATATGCAAATTAGGAAGCAGAGGACCTTTGGGATGGGGCTAGCAGGGAAAGGGGGTAAGGGCAGTCCAGCAGAGGACCTCAAGCTCATGCAGCCCAATACCGCAGCAGTCAAGATTCAAAAAGTTCAGTATTGTATTCACAAAAGAATCTATCATAATTGTAATAGGGAAGGTTCACCTTTTTTTTCTTTGCTTAAGCCGGTGAAGGAGTTAAATTCCTCATGTTATCGTCATGTTACATTTTTATTTTACTAGGTTTTTTAAAACACGCGAATCAATAAAAAAATTAACTTGCCAGTTATTCAGCAGACCTTACTGGAGTGCATGATTGACAGAAATATCAGCAATTTATGCTGATAATTATTTTATTCACGATTTACTTCGTTCCGATTTGAATTACACTTTCCAGGTGTCGTTCTTTTCTCGTCGTAACCATGGCAACGGCTCGTTCGATTTTGGATCGATCGAAATTCGATTTATTGGTTTCCTGGAGATTGTAATTGAAATCTGAACGAAGTAAATCGCGAATAAAAATCTTATCCGCAAATGTAGACAATATTTCTATCAATCTGATACTAAAGTACGTACTGCTGAATAACTGGTCAGATAATTTTTCATTCTTTTGCGTGTTTTAAAAAACAGTGTAAAGGCAAATTTCTTACTGTGAGAATCTAACTTTCAACGGTCTGTTTTTTTTTTTTTAGAAGTTTTCGGTCGAAATGAGTGTATAAAGCAAAGAAATCGTCGGTTTTGCTTCAGAATTTACTACTGTTTGCGAATTTTTACTATATGCAGCGTAAGCCAGTGAAGGAAAGTGATGTCGCTAAGGTCATCTGGTTTATTAAATACACAGGAGGGAATTGTTATGCAATAGTAATTCTGGGATGCAAGGCCACGGAAAGTGTACAATAAGCTTCAACAAGATTACAATGCAGAGAAAGAGCTATCAAAAGCAATGGCAATTTTTTGGCATTGCCTGCCATGATCGTGTCGCGCTACCACTATTTTTGGAACGACAATGCACGCGCATGGCTGTTAATTGGTGGTGAAATGTGAAGTGCTTTTCTTCGTGATTGGAACCTCTACTACCACTATTGCATGAACAAGTGCACAAAATAGCCGCATCCTTTCATTCACATCCAACGAAAGCTTCCCATTTAATAAAATATGAAATTAAAACCAAATTTAAACTAAAAATGTTCTGGGCGTTTACCTACAGCAGAGACGGGCAATTTTGATTTTTGAACTTATGTAGCTATAACCAACGAAATACAGTTTAGGTTTTAAGTAATTAACGATCAAAAGTGCACCATTATTTTTCTGAAACCATGTACATGCACGCTTTATCTGCCAAATTCAACTTTTTCTAATTTCACCAAGCACACTGGTCGAAATCTGTCAGATAGTTTACACACACACAGACAATTGCCAATTATGTGTATGGATCATCTATTATTATATTATTATTTTTTTTTTGCAGTAAAAAAACTTGTTTCCAGTTGTCATTAAAATTTTTAGAAATGAATTTTTAAACAGTTTAAATAAACGTGTAGAAATATTTCAATATTTAGCACATTTTTCTTGACAGCCTAATTACTCAGTAAAAAAAACAAATCCAGAATAAATTTCGGGACATTTTCTCATGAGATCTTTTTTAATAGATTGCGAAAATGTGCAGCCTGGCTGAAGGAGAGATATTTTAGTCAAGTCATTGGAACTGAAGAGCGGTCGGAATTTTTTCCTGTCGAATGGAGGTCATCACTGAAGTTGGATGGAGGTTCATTAATCTTAATTAATCATTCTTGGACTGTCAAAGACGCTTTTGCTGACACTTGTGTTGTTTTCTTCAATGATATCCCCAGATACGGTCGATTCAATCACTCTTCATCAAGTGCGAGGTTTGCGTGAATTTCTAAACTACAGCGCCATGGACGTGCTTTATTACACGAGTCCTCTTTATCGCATGGAGGTTAGCACCATCGATCATATATGACTTCCGATTAAGTAGTCATTAGCAAATCAGATAATCTTCAGAATTAACCAGAATTCCTAAAATTGAGTCCTTTCACACGAAAACTCATTCATACATGTATTTTCAGTTGATTCATGGGCTACAGATCGAACTCAACAGGCTGTACGACCTCTTTTGCCAACGCAACCCCAACTTTGAGCAAAACGGGGGTAAAGTGTCCATTGTTGCCCATTCGCTAGGCTGTGTCATTGCCTACGACGTCATGACAAACTGGAATCCGGTGCAGCCGTACGAGTCCTACATTGCCAAACACGTAAGCAGCGCTTTCCTTTATAATGTCAGCTAAAGCCCAAACAGGCAATCAATACGGCTTTTCATTTGCCACAGGACGAGATTTTAGCTCAAGAAATGGAAGATTCGGACGAGAAACGGCACATTTTGAAAGAGCTACACGAGACCCGACAAAAGGTATACGACTTGGAACAGCAGCTGGAAGCTTTAAACTCTCCGAAATCAGCACCAAACAATTTGCATTTCTCGGTGAGTCAGTCTCAATCGCTGTTTGTGATGATTCCAAGTGAATCAAAACAAGAACGCTGTTTTCAAAATCTTGTCCACGTCAACAATATTCTGGCTTCTTGGCTCAGGTGGAGAATTTCTTTTGCCTCGGTTCCCCCTTGGCCGTTTTCCTAGCCCTAAGAGGCGTGCGACCAGGGACCACAGGATGTCAGCAGGAGATAGTGCCATCTGCCGTTGTCAAGCGCTTGTTTAATGTCTACCACCCGACTGATCCGGTGGTGGGTATTCAGCCTCTCCATTGTTGGACAATTTCTGATCCTTTGCTTTCTAAAGACAGTCCTTGCCCTACTTCACTTTTGCAGGCCTACAGGTTGGAGCCGCTGATCCTGAAGAATTACAGCACGATAAAGCCGCTGTCCGTGCACTTCTACAGCAACAATGACAAGAAGCCGTACGACGAGATGAAGGCTGAACGACTAACGTTGGAGGCGCAGGACAAGCGGCCACAAAGCCCAGTCTCGGACGACTGCAACGACCCCAGTGTGACTGGATCACCCAGCAAGTCAAGCAAGGGTAAATTGGGCACGATCGTCTTATTCAGTTTAATTAGTGCATATTATCCCATTCATTTATGCAGCATGGAGCTGCCAGATTTGTCACATGTAAAAACAAGGTTCATACCATCAGGGAAAGCTTTCAAAAAATTTCGAATTTCAATATTTTGACTAGAAATTTTTAATTTTCCATTTATTTTTGTGAACAACACCCTATAAATTACACATAAAATTCGGAATGTCCAGTAGTTTTTCAAAAACTTCGCCAATGGCGTTCTCTCAAATGTTAATTTACAGGCATTGCTCTCATGTTAATATTAACACCCATATAATTTCTTTAGAATTTTTTTGTGGGCAAGTTATTGTCTAAAATATACGAAGGGTCGCGGCGAATGAAAACGCGATTTTTTTTCGAGAATTATGAAGCAAATCAGATATATGCACGTGAAAAAATTTTAAAATAAAGTAAATTTTACTTACATGTGATATTTTTTATTTGTTAAGTTACTGCAACTGATCAGATTTGGTTAGGGAAAGTCAGGGAAATTGAGTTGCAAATTTTGGTATGAATCCTGTAAATACCAGTGAGACGAAAGCGTTACCGGATTTTTCAAGGGTCTCCAATGGGATATATTGCAATTGTCTTTTTTAAAAAAAATGCTTTGTTAGGAAATTCTAATTTGACGGAGGGAATCTGTAAACGAAACCACTGCAGGGGTAGCAACGATCATTCCAATTAACTTATGGAACTTTGAGCCCACTCAAAGCCATACTTTTGGTCTTATTTCTTGCATGCCATCCGACGTTGGAATTCTCTTTCAAAGGACACCCTTAAGTTTCAAAAACTTCAATTTATCAATGACGATGGTGACCATCTTAATGTGGTGGTAATTGCCATTTAAATTGGGTGGCTGGAATAACCCCTCTAGTACATAGGGGGATTGTAACTTACTGATTGTAAGGTACTGAGTTGAATTGGAATAGAATGGAATCTCTTGGTTCTTGCAGCTGAATCCCGTTGGAGTGGAGCCTGGTCAATGATACCTTGGGGCCGGCGCAAAAACAGCAGCACTCCTACGCCTCAAGAAATTAAGGACGAGGCACTATACGACTGCGAAAGCGAAGAGGTCACATCAGACCTCATGGCAGCTGCAGTAGCCCCACTCGAACAGGTCAACAGCGCTCTGCTACACATTGCCGAGGAATGCAACGGGAACGAAGAACCCACCGTAAAGCGCGTGGCATCTGCTGACAGGATCTCTCTGGTGTCCAACGGCAGCGCTAGCGGATACAGTTCCCCCAAGACGCCCGATGAGCCAGGTGAGTCACGGTAGCGAATTGCTCGTTGCGCCGAATTACAACAACATGTGCTTGAGTACTGACGAATTCTTCGTTTCAGAGTTGGAACACCGCCTGGACTACGTGCTCCGGGAAGGCAACCTGGAAATCAGTTCCTTGTCGGCACTGACGTCGCACACAGCTTATTGGACCTCGTACGACGTCGCCTACTTCATCCTGTCGTACCTCCACCCATCGCCGAAACCGGAGCGGGAAGATTCCCGCAGTGCCTCGCCCACCAATCCCATCAAGTAGTCAAGTTGTTTTCGCCAAAGCAGCTCTGCGCCACTTCCGCTTCTTCGTTGTCCGCAAGACGCAAAACGACCAATCGCACTCGCACATTCGATTTTAGACGAGATGTTCTCATCCGGAGATTTTGATTCCAGCGTTTTAACAAAGTTCAATCGGCTATCAGTGTTGGCTTTTTAATGATGGCCCTCGTGTGGTCTAGAGGCCCCTGGAGAAATTCGTTCGCTAACTTCGCAGCAGCTCGTGTCATGCGTTTCCTAGATGTATTTTGTTCGCCTTATTGTAAGTCGCCTTCCGCCAAGTGCCTCGACGTCCGTTCACTACGCGTCAAGCGTCGTTATCATTGCCGGCTGTTTCAGGGCATCGTGCCTTTGGCTGCTTTTGTTTGCTGGCCGTCGTTTTTCGCTCTTGCCTTACATATCAAAATCCAATTTGATATCATTCTCATTTATTGCTTTGACAACGGGGAATAGATAGCCTCGGCACAGCCCATTCCGAAGTACAGTATCAGCAACAGCCCTACTTGGGTCAGGTAACACTGCAGACTTAAAAATATCAAAAACGCAAGTTTCTTGTACCCCAGAAGGACCCGGTTTGCAAAATCTTCCATTTACCCTTTTGCGCTGTAGCCGACAAGTCGACAAATATCGGACTAATGGAAAGAAGCTCTTTGCAGTTTTGGTTACACGCACTATCGCGGTGAAAGTAAAACCAAAGAAAGAAGGGCTAATACTACATCAACAGGAAAAATTAGATATCAGCAACTGTAATGTAGAGAACTGCCAAAACGCCATAAATGTGGTAAAATCAAGTATTCAGGGTTAGGATTCAGGCCCGCACCCTTGACGGAATATCAATTTTAATAAATGAGCACCTTTCCCACCCATTCACGTTTCTCTCACATAACCGGTTTCGTTAATAAAGCTTCGAAAGCAGAAATTTCAATTAAAAAAATTCGTCCTCATTTCAACACCCCGAGATCCATCTTCTGTGATTCAATGACTAACATTCGAATCATCCTCATATATTTCTTTGAGAAAGCCAGGTTCGCAAAAACGTCAAACTCGCACTACATGATCACAACTTAACAGAACTGCAGAAATATGTCTCGGGTATTGCGTGCTGATCAAGTTCCTATCGTGAAGTCAAACCAAAGCCAAGAACAGATTTATGTCAAAGCGTCACAGGAACTTAATTTTGCTTATTAATTTCAATAAATGAACAAACTTTAGAATTGTGTCTACCATCCCAGGAAAGTAACACAAGTTGCTGCATTATACTACTTTAGGCAATGATTTTGTCTGGCGAGAAGTTTCGCCACGAAATGTAGGAAATTCGTGAAAATAATTTTCTTGACTTAGGGTAAATTTTTTTAATGATCTTTTACGGGGACTATACTATTGACTCGCATATTTTTGTTTCAGCAATGCGCGTTTTCCATTAGCTCAAAACGTGTTAGATTGTTGTTTATCAGCTAAACCAACATGAATGTTTAGCAATATCATATTTTCAAACCTCAAACGATCAGTTTCTGTCCCCAAAATGAATATAACGTAGTTTTAACTTTTTATAATTGAGGTATTTTATAGCCAAACTATTGGAAATGTAATTCCTTATGGGAAATTTGTTTTTAAAGGCCAGCCCATTGTATTCGAAATATTTTAAAGTGGCAAAAGTAGTGAGCAAGTACATGTATTACATTTATGTCATGCGCAAAGTGTTAAACCTTGTAAAACAGCAAAGATATTATTTGTTGAAAAATGTGAGTTT
This sequence comes from Kryphioiulus occultus, assembly GCA_034687865.1. NCBI lineage: Eukaryota > Metazoa > Arthropoda > Diplopoda > Julida > Julidae > Kryphioiulus > Kryphioiulus occultus. The sequence continues at coordinate 10,128 of JAQGAF010003642.1, forward strand.
CGCATTTTGCTGATTTTTCTTGTCGCGTCTTGTGGACCATTTGATATTTTGCACAAAACCGAGATGATTTCGGATAGTTCAGGGTGTTCGGATTGGTAGTGACGCTGACCGACGAAAAATGCAAATGCAGAAAGATCATCATGGTACCGGAACACTTATCTTACATGTAGATTTCGTGACATCGATATTACACGACAAGCCTAGGAAGTTTACAGAATTTTATCCTTTTGCCCAAGAAGTACTCTAAAAGTACTCTAAAAGTACTAGAAATACTAGAAATTCTGTTGTTTCCATGCTCGTGTACGTTTTTTGCTGGTAAGGACTTGTCATTACTCGCTGGTGTATACTTGGTAATCTGATTGAATGATTTCTGGCTGCTTATACAAGTTTGAAAATCGTAAAATCCTTCGACACGCAGTTTCAGATTTCATCCGCAAGGCCAGTTCATAGTCTGATGAAAGCCCCGGTGTATTTAAAGCTATTTATTAGAAAGTCGTTTTATTTTGTCGCAAAATATTTTTGAACGCAAGTGACTATATACAAGGACGTTGCCCGCGCATCAGAATAAAAACGATTTGTCTGCAGTCTTATTTGGTTGCGATTTTGCTTTGACGCAAGTTGGAGGTTTCACGACCAGTTACGCCAAACGGCAAATCCAAGCTGGTTATCACTGGTAATATTACCAGTAAATTTAGCACGTAATCCTATGAGGGTTTGTCAGGTTCATTGGTGGTGCTAGACTGAGACTGGGTGTGCTCGGTGGTTGTCGTGGCACCATTGGAGGGGCGGGACATGGGCGTGAAGGATGCCGAACTGGACCCTGCAGGCTTCTGCCCCAAATTGCGCACTACGGCCGAGGCTGGCCCCTCTAGAACCTTTCGAGAGATTCGGATTTGACCGGTGACTGGGTCACGTCCGAAGTACTTCACGGATAGTTCTTGGCCGACTTGAAGTCCAAGGACGCTCGGGTGGTTTATCTGCGAGCGATTGATTAGGTGGATTTACAATAATTGGTTGCATTCTGCAGGCCTGCTTACCATTACGAGATGCAATTAGTTCCTGATTTTTTATAAAAATATGTCTGGTCTTACACTCTTGGTTTGTCAGTAATCGACCAATCTTGATTTTAACATGCGAGAGCATTGCCGGATTGATCAAACATGGTTCGTCCCCAAATTCTCAAGTTATTTTCCCTGATTTTCCCTGACAAACCCATCAAATTTCCCTAACAAACCCATCAAATATCCCTGACTTTCCCTGACAAACTCATCAAATTTCCCTGACAAAACCCATCAAATATCCCTGACTTTCCCTGACAAAAATAAATTTTGCCGGTTTCAAAAAATTTGAAAATCATTACCTACTAAGACATTGTTGTAGCTGTATAAATGTCTGGAGAATTCCATTTTTAGTATGCTCAATTTAATCGTTTCTTTTTTTCCATGTCCATTAACTCTTGTGCAATTGCATCTTCGTCAAATGGGAAACTCATAAATTCCCCAACCCTCAAATGCACCTTAGGTCAGTATTTCTATAATAAATTTCCTTGACTTCCCCTGACTTTAAAGCAAAATCGCCAATTTTCCCTGACATTTTAACAAAATCGCCAATTTTCCCTGACAATTTTTCTCTTCCCTGACATTCCCTGACTTTCCAGGTGGGTACGAACCCTGTCAAAGGTCTCCAATGGTATGCGTTGCAAAGAAGATGGAAGGTTCAATGCATGGCTCTTTTTGACAAAATTTACTGTCGGGAAATTCTAATTTGGTGGAGGAAGTGTTGACGGAACCGCCGCGGTGGTAGAACCTGTCATTCCAATACACTTATGGAATTCCAAGCCCATTCGTCATCAATATGACCAATATGTATACTTTCTTGCATTCCATCGGATATTGGAATTCTCTCCCAAATGGCAGCATTAAGCTTCAAGAAATTCAATTTAACAATGATGGTGGTGACCACTAATGCGGTAGGAAATGTCGATTAAATTGGGTTAATTTATTACACCTTCTACCGCAAGTACTTATGATTGTCAGGTACTGAGTTGAATTGAATCGTATTGAACTGAACGCAGTTCATTCGTATGCACGTGCCATAATTAACGTAGGTGAGCAAATGCTGTGTCCCACTTCTCAAACTTCATTAAATTTCAATGGCACTTTCTCTAAATTCCACAAGGCTCGGCAGCCTCATTAACATTCCTCGTAACGGTAAAACAGGCCTCCCATAACTATGTCATACCGAAATGGCAGTGCCCAAACTACTCTACAGTTTACTTACTTTTCTTTGGGTCAACTGTGAATTGTGTAGCAGTGTTGGCTGCATGCTGGGATACAAAGTTATCATAACCCCAGTTTCTCTAAAACGTTGAAAAAAGTCTTATAATAGTCTACCAAGGTGTTTGGGCATGAGGAGCAAAATTCACCAGCCCAGGAAAACAAACTGTCTTTATCAGTAAGCACGTGCGCTTTCCCTTATTCACGAAAAAAATGTCTAAGAGCCTTACCTTATTTCAACAATTTTTCCAGTGTAAATGCCGCCAAAATCTAACGTTGGTGCTTTCTAAAATAAGAAAATCAGCTTTAAAATTTTAAAACATTGATTGAAGATGGGGAAATTTACAGGGTCACACGATATCCAATTTTCACAAAGCTCAATGCTGCATGGCAACATACAACAGGTGCTCGCATTGTTAGGCACCAAATTAAATTTCTAAAACTACCTTCCGGCTGTTGAAAGAACATTTGTTGACTGGTATTAGGAAAAATATGCCAGTCGTACCTCCTCTGCGATAAACTGCTCGATCATTTCCTTGGCCTCATCCATTGCGCTTTGGTTGGGTGCAAAAATGGAGTAATTTGTCTCGTCGATGGCTGTGATCTGGACGCCAGTTTCGGACGTCAATTTCCTCAGGTTGTAGCCTCCAAGTCCAACAAATTTCGCACGTTTGTGAGGTGGGACCTCCAGTTTTTCTATTCAAAAGGCAATAAGCACTCATATAAAAAGACATTTATTCAAATAGTTTCTAGGTGAATCAAGTGTGGACCAAAAAACTACCTGCAACGGGCCAGTTATCTTTGGGGGCGCTTCTCTGCTTACTGATGGTTTTATTCATTATGCCTAAAATCTCCGATTTCCCATCTGCAAAAGGCATATATAGCATTAAGAGCATTTAAATGCAGAAGGACTTACATTAGCATAATTAAGAAAACCTGAAGCTTGAATCACAGCATCCATCACTATGCGTAACGGAAGACCAGGAATTTTCACATCAGCCTAAAATTAACACATAAATTGAAGCGTTGGTTTACAATACTTTCGAGTATTCCCGTTGCATTCCTGTTTATTAAATTTTCAAAACTTGCCTGCAAAGCCGTTATTCCCTTCTTTGTTCCAGCTAACTTGAAGTCCATATCACCCATATAGTCTTCAATTCCCTGCAATTAAAAATGGGGTCTAAGTACCATTGGGAGCTTGCAACCATGCAACCCTTTTGCCCACTATTAAGCCAATTCCTAACAATTACCAAAATGTCGGTCAAAAGTCGGTAATCGCCAATCTCCGTTGGATTTTCAGGATTCTGCTTCGTGACTAGGCCCACGGCAACACCAGCGGTTGGGGCAGAAATGGGGACTCCGGCATCCATAAGGGCTAAACTGCCCCCACAAACAGTTGCCATCGAGGATGAGCCTAAAATAGAACCAGAAAATTGCAGCTCTCGAAAACAAATCTAAAAAACAGTATCCGGAAAGTTGTTTGCCAACAATTATTTGGTAAACGTTTGCCGACAGCTGATCGCATACGTTAAGTTATGTATAAGTTAGGTTAGGCGTGGATTAGGTTTGGTAATATGTAGGGTAGGCTAGGTTAAGCAAGCAATTGACTTATGCGAACAACTTTCCGTAAACCTAAAAAGACTGCCCATCACGTTATCTTACCATTTGATTCTAGCACTTCGGAGGTTAGTCGTATAGTGAATGGAAATCCTTCTGGAATGACAGGACGTAGGGCTTTTTCGGCCAAAGCCCCGTGCCCTAACTCTCGCCTTCCGAAGCCACCACCTTGGCGACCAGTTTCATTGGTAGCATACGGAGGAAACTGCAATTTAAATTTAGGTTTAGCCCAAGATTTGCAACTCTGCAGATGTTTTAAAAAAAGAAAACTAAGTATTTACCTCATAATGCAGCATGAAGTTTTTCTCTTTGATGCCTCTAAACATATGGAATAAACATTTCGATTTAGTCAATTATCCAGGTACAATGCACACAGTTGTTGTTTTTTTACTCTTTCTCGTTTCTCTCAAAATAACAAATATCGCTAGCACATTTTCCAATATTTCAAAATGAGTTCTCACCCAGTTAAAACTGATATCGGATCAGACCGAAGGATGGACTCTGGAGAATCGAACGCCACTGTACATAAAACCTGCAGAGAAAGCATAATCAAGTACACTTGAAAATAATTTTAATTCAAGAAATTCTGTTATTTGAAAATGAAAATTGGCAAACCTGGGTTTGGCCTCGTTGAAACAAAGCCGAGCCATGCAAAGGGCGGTACAAGTCAACTTCGCACGAAATGTTCCTCAAGCTAGTCAAGTCACGGCCATCGCACCTTTTGCCATGGTCAAAAATTAAGTAACGCAACACCTCTTTGCACACTTTGCTGATAGACTCAGTTAAAAGGTAATTATCCACATCTGGAAAGCTTTCTACAATAAAATTGAATCAACCATTTTCATTAAAATATTCAAAAATTAAAGCACAATTTAACGCTCCATAGACTAGGTCGATACCTTTCAGTTTTTCCACAGTATTTTGCCTAATTTCAGTTATAGCTACATCCCTTGAAATCTATAAGCAAGAAAGATAAAATAAAAACGCCGTAAATGAACAGGCAGTGAAATAAGAGCACATGCACTGAATAAATGATGAAAATTTTAAGAGTTTACAATCAGAAACCGTGATAAACAAACAAAAAATATTTTCAAACATTTGATAAATAGAATAACTTTTCTCTTTGATCTACGTACGAAAAGAATACATATTGAAATTAAACTCACCTTATCGTAACTATAATTCATAAAAACCTCCCTAATTTGGGTTTCGGCCAAACTAGATAGTGAAATATAATTCAAACCATAAATATGCAAAAAGCAAAACAGTGCAATATTTAGCACCCCAAATTAATAACTCACGATTTTGCAGCTTCGACCAATTCTGCAGTTGGCACAGAATATTTTACATCTTCCCGTTTTGGCTTGCCATGTGAACGTTGAAGCCGTTGTATTTCGTGAATAATGTTTTGAGTTTCCTTAACGCCTTTTTTAATTGCCGACTGAAAATCTGGCTGTAGAATATTATCAGCAGAAGCTTCTATCATAACTGATAAGGGATAAAAAATAAGACAATAATTATGGGGAAATCCACGTTGGTACTGCAGTCTGTCTGTTTTCTTACCCACTCGACTATGATCAGCACTTGTGACTACTAAATTCAGGGAGCTTTCAGACATTTCCTTTCTCGTTGGATTTATCACTAATTCTCCGTCTATCATGCCAACTCTAACAGCAGCTAAAAGTTTTTATATAAAATTGATGAATTGACGAAAATCAAGATTGCATGCTCCTACAATACATCAAATAAATTAGGATATTTCTGCATTGAGAAATTACAACTAATAAATTTATTTTTACTCGTCGCCAGGGCATTAAAAGTTTTTAAAGGTATAAATTCTGCCATTTATTTATGAAACTTTCTGACTATAAACACAACAACAATACATAACCAAACAACAGAAAAGAAATCGAGGCTCAATCAAAAAGTTTTAGCCCTGCAACTATGTTTTTGACTGCTTTAATGATATAAGAAAAACTTACCAACGGGTCCATCCCAAGGTATATCAGACAGAGCCAAAGCAACAGAAGCTATCACAAAAAATAATAAAATTAATCGAAAGAATTCAAACTAAATCCACTGATATAGTTGAAAATATATTCAGAAAGTTTAGATTGCGGAACAAAATAAAAAATCACAAACCAAAAAATAAATTTAAGTAAAAATTATTTACCTGCATTAATACTGACAATATCGGGATCGTTGACACCATCGACCGCTAGGAGATTGCAGACCAGCTGAGAAAGTCATGGGGAAGATTATCATAAAAAACCACGGTAATAGTTTTCAATGCTAATTTACAAGTCGATCAACATACTTGAGTTTCATAAAAATAGCCCTCAGGAAACAGTGGGCGAACGGACCTATCTGAAATTCAATTAACATCAATTTTAAAGTCGGGCATTAGGACAGAACAAATATTGAAAAGAACAAATATGGCAGTGAACATGTAGCACTACCAATCATTCGGCTTGTTAAAATCTCTCGTTCCGTAGGTCCCAGCTCACGTCTTAAAAAGTTTGTGGGAATTCTGCCTGCAGCTGCCGCTTTCTGACGGTAGTCAACCTAAACAAGGAATTGTTTATATTAAGTCGGTGAAGGAGTTAAATTCCTCATGTTACATTTTATTTTATACTTTGTTTTTTAAAAACACGCAAATCAATAAAAAATTAACTTGCCAGTTATTCAGCAGACCTTACTCGAGTGCATGATTGACAGAAATATCAGCAATTTATGCTGATAATTTTTTTTATTCACGATTTACTTCGTTCCGATTTG
>JAQGAF010003643.1:0-16796 GCA_034687865.1 Kryphioiulus occultus
AGGAAGCCAGAGAATTCACGTCGAACAAGAAATTGTACGAGATGAAATCCTGAATGCCGGGCAGCTAGTTCGGACTTTGAAACGAGTTTTTTAACCCATTTAAGTTATGCGGTTCCGAAAAATTGTTATATCTGTCAAAGTTTATTTTATGTAACTTCCTTTTCGTTCGATAGTTCGGAGTGCATCGCACTTTCAAATTTATTTTTTGTAAATTAGTTATAAAGTGTTAAACTGAGGAAATCAGTGGGCGCAATATTTTAACTTTTTTTAACACTTCAATCGTTTTGCAATTTACTTACTTATCAACATTGGACTCCTATGAGCATTTGACCAGGAGTGGATGTTTTTCATCACTAAAGGGTTCCCATTTTCTGAAAATTCTGGGAATGTCATGAAACTCGTGAAAATGTCGGAAATTGAGATAGTTTTAAATTAACCAATCTTCTTTTATAAATATTTGGGCAAAAAACATTTAAAATATCATGGAAATGACCAAGAAGTAGTCAGCAGGTTTCCCATTCAAATTTTACATAAGATATTTTTAAATAGAAAAATGATGGATTTTATCCCAAAGTTTTATAAAAGATGATGACATTTTCACGCAGTTCAAAGGTTCCAAAAAATTGTCATATCCGTCGAAGTTTGTTTTGTGTAAAGTCCTTTTTGCTCAATAGTTTCGGAGCAGCTAGGGAGTGCATTGCACTTTCAAATTTATTTTCCGTAAATTAATTATTTAAATCGTTCAAATAAAACCTGGTTAAGTGCAGAATTCATCAGGTTCAATTTTTCATGAACTATATCAAGCATTGGGAATTTACATACTTCGCAACATTGGGCTCCAAAGTGCATATGACTTTTTTCACACTACACTGTTCCCAAATTCTGCAAAATCCGGGAAATAACGTCAGGGATGTTATTAAATTCGTGAAATTAGGTGGCTGACACTTTTTCGTTTGCATGACTTTCCAGAAAGTGGAAAATTGACTTGAGAACCTTGCACTGCCTGTGAGTGAAAGGCGGCAAGTTGGAATGCGGATGTCGTGGACGAGTTATTCGAGCCGCGTGTTGCATGTTTCCAAATGCGGTTTCCCCGTTCGTTTATTTCGTTTTGCGATACATTTAGAAATGAAAATTTTTCTTCCCCGACTCAAATGTTTCTGAACTGGCTTTTCAAAATAACGAGTTGATTTCTCATTTTACAAAAGCAACAGCCACAATAGGAATTTGGGCTGATGCCATGGGTGTTCCGCGGCGTCCACGGGTCAAAGGCAACCTAACCTGTTTCTGTTGAAGGATTCAGTCCGACTGTTCTTCGTTCTCGGCTTGTCCTTCTCTGCTCTCGAAGTCGTCCGGATAGCTGTCCACGAAGCTGCGCAATATGGCGTCTGCAGCGGTCGGCATGGCGACTCCGTTGGCGTCTTTGGCGCCACCGTTGCATTCCTTTGACTCCGTCACTTCCATATCTGCACTGGAAGATTCACTGAATTCAGACGATACCTCATTTTGCTTGACCTTCTTCGGTGGACTGGGACTCTGTGTCGTTTGCTTCAACGCCACGACCTCCTCTTCCTCCTCCTTGTCCTCTTCCTCTTTCTCCTCCTCCTCTTCCTCTTCCTCCATCTGCTCTTCATAGGGTTCGGCTGGCACGCTAGGCAATATCTGTAATATGGAGATAAATGTACGATGTTAGGATTAGATTGACTATTGAATCTTTTGCAACATGGATTAAGCTCGTTTTTTTTTAAAAAACGTTTATGGGTGTAAATGTAAATATCTAAGAGAATGCCACTGGCAAAATTTGTTTAAAAAAAATTCGACCAAAAATGAAATTTTTAAGTGCATTTTCATGGAAATGATTTCTAGACAAAATGTAATTTTAATATTCTTTGAAAGAACGCCGAAGGCAATTTTTTTTAAAGCTGATAAAACAATCAAATTTGAGCTCGTTTTTTCTCAAATTAAGTAGGAGAATTCCTCAGTTTTACGCTGGATTTCTAAAAAAACAAAACGTTTAAGGGTGTAAATATAAATATCTAAGAGAATGCCATAGGTGAAATTTGTTAACAAAATTTGAATAAAAATGTATTTTCAAGGGTATTTTCATGGAAATGATTTTTAGACATAATGCAATTTCAAGATTCTTATCAAATAAACATTAGTCTTCAAAAGAATGGCATAGGCAATTTTTTTAAAGCTGATAATAATAATCAAATTTGAGCTCGTTTTTTCTGAAATTAAGTAGAATTCCTCAGCTTTACGCTTCACTTCACCTTCACTTCCAATGAATTTTTCACATATAATGTAATTTTAACATTCTTAGAAACTTTAGTCTTCAAAAGAACGCCGTAGACAAATTTTTTTAAAGCTGATAAAAAAAAAATTTGAGTCATTTTTTTCTGATTTCTTTGGATTTTTTGTGAAATTCATTTCAAATGAATTTTTCACATAAGTTGTCATTTCCCCCCAATTTTTCAGATTTCTCATACAAGTTATAAATTTTCACATTTTCCACAACGTTTCACACTGGGCACATCCCTACACGTTTGAATCCTTCACGTAAATAAGCTTAATGTATAATGCAAGTCCATTGCAAATCCTCGGGCTCTTTGTGGTCTTTCGGGCTCTTCGTGGTCCACCAGACTCATTTTACTTGCAATGTTCTATGTCCAATTGCTTTGTTCTTATTGTCTTAACCAATCCTCAACTCTTTAAGAAACGTTTCCGGCCAAGCGAAAAACGCTGAAAACCACCTGAAAAATACACAGGACCATTCCAAACAAAGTTTGAGCGCAAAAAAAGAATAACCTTGTTTGATCCATTTTCGACGACTTCGTTCGCACTCGACTCTGAACCCTCTTGCGGTTCGAGACCAATGCTGACAACCGGCTCATGACCGAGTTGCGCTGCTGTCTTCTGGGGCAACGGCTCCTCGTGGACTGTTGCTGGAGTGTCTGCCTGTGGTGCCAGTTCCATGTCGGACACAGACACTGGCGTTGATGAGCGGCTATCGTTAGAGACGTCAGCTTCGGCAGGTCTTCCTGGCCCTTCTGACAGGCCGCAACGGATCGGTTCGATTAATGAGCGGCAGGTGGTCAGGCCCTGGCAGCATATTTCAGTGATCTGTTGACCGTACAGAAAAGCGGGGTTAGTTGCAGTTAATGCTCTCAGAGCAAAAAAAAAAAATAATAAAAAAAAAACATCACTTTGGTTAAAATTTGTCAAATAACAGGGTGTCAACTGACAGGGTTCATACCAAAATTGGCCCCTCAATTTCCCTGACTTCCTCTAACATTCCCTGACCAAATCTGATTAATTTCCCTGCCTTATCAAATAAAAATTATCACATTAATTAAAATTAACTTTATTTTCCACACTTTGCCCATTCAAGTGCATGTATCTAACATTTTTAAGTTTTTTCCCATGCGTATATCTGATTTGTTTCACAATTTTCATCTAACATTTGTGAAAAAAAGCACGCATTTTCATTCGCTGCGACCCTGTGTATATTTTAGAATTGAGAACGCCGTAGGCAACTTTTTTACGAAAACTAGATCACAAAAGAAAATGTAAAAAAATATATTGGTGTAAATATATTTGTAAAAAAATGCAGTCATAATGTAATTTTGAAGACATTCTTAGAAATATTAATATTCAAGAGAATACTGTAGGCCCTTTTTGACTTAAAAAACTAGACCAGAAATAACAGATTTAATATAAGCAGGCGAAATTTAGAAAAATCAGATCGTAATTGATGACATTTAGACAGTACCTGCTATATTTGTCTTTGCCACGGCAATTTGCAGTAAAATATAGGAACACTTGACAAACTGCTTCCTTGACCTAACTAACAAATTGTCCCTCAATTTGAACATATTTCTGCGATAGATTTTAGCTCGTTTCTTTAAAAGGGAATTTTAAAAAACTACTGGAAATAACGAATTGTAGGTGTAATTTATAGGATGATTTTCACAAAAATGAATTGAAAATTATAAATTTCCAATCAGAAAATTGTCATTCAAAATTTTTGGAAAGTTTTCCCTGACTCTCACTTGACTTTCCCTGACTTTTTGGGCAAAATGTCCACATTTCCCTGAACCGTAATTTCCTTTTACAGTATATATATTCATTTTCCCAGGTCATAAAATGACATTTTTGTGTTTAGGGGAGGTCACTTGGTCTACAATATTTAACTTTTTCACATGTAAATATCAGATTTTTAAATATTTTTAAATGCAAATATCTGATTTTTTAAAAATAGATTATTCTGAAAAAATTTGCATATTCATGAGCTAAACAATGATTCTTAATTTAAATTTAGAGAGCAACCCACATATATTTTCGAATTAAGCTTAAGAACGCAGCAGGCAAATTTCTTACAAAAACTATAGAGAATACTATAGGCAATTTTTTGCTTTAAATGTTTAACTTGACCTGAAATGACATATGCGAAAATTTAAAAAAAAACTACTGGAACCGGATTTTAGTTGTAATTTGTAGGGTGTTTAAAATTGGAAATTTCCAATATCAAGAAAATTTTCCAGTATATAAGAATCCAGTGAATAAGAATCCCACCTTGGGGTTATGATCCTTCAGTCCTTGGGAGAAGATGTAGATGCCCTTTGACAGCAAGGAATGCGAGACAGCACAAGGCGTAACCATGATGGCCATCAGGAGCTTGTACAGTGCTCGCAGGCATCGTACGTCACCGTAGGGAGGGACGGTGGCAGGGTCGGACAGACCAGGCTGGAGCTTGAGCAGGACAGAGATGACTGTCGAGCAAAGCATCTAAGGTTAAAAAGCCACAAACATTAGATCAGGCTGTAAAGCAGTACGGAGGTCGAATTATATAGGAAAGATAGGAAAAATGAAAAAATATAGGAATTTTTGTCTCAAAAAATCAGTAAATAACTCATTTTAAACTGCAGTTTAGAGCGTTCCCTACTTTTTAATAGTAATTGCTCAAAGGCATGTGGTCAGTTGGTACGCATTTTTTAACATTTTTTCACATGCAAATATGAGACTTTTGTTCACATTTCTTCATATGCAAATATCTGATTTGTTTCTACATTTTCACCAAATATTTCAGAAAAAAATTAAAATTTTCATGAACTAAATAAACAGCGGTTCCCAAACTTTGCCACAACCACCTTAATTTTAGAATGGCAGACTTTCGCGACCCATCTACACTAGGCCTATTGAGAATGCCGCATGCAATTTTTTTTACAAAACTAGAAAAACTAGTGTAAATATTAATCATAAGAGAACTCCGTAGACCAAATTTTTTTAAAAAAAAAAAACAAGCGATAATGCATTTTTGAGAAAGCCATAAGCAAATTTTTTTTACAAAACTAGAAAAGAACGCCATAGGCCAAACTCGTTTATAGGCCAGTTTTTTATAAAAAACTAGTCATAATGCATTTTTAAAGATATTCTTAGGAATATTAATATTCAAGAGAATGCCATAGGCAATTTTTTTAAATAGCACTTTTTACAAAAGACTAAGCCACAAATGGTGGATTTCAGATTTCTGTTTTTAAAAAATTGTATGTGTAAATACTAACATTTAAGAGAACGCCGTAAGTGAAGGTTTTGTTTTAAAAAAAAGTAAACATAATGTAATTTTAAGACCTTTTTTGAAATATGAATAATCAACAGACTGTCGTATATAGGAAAATTTTTAAAAGAAAAGCAGAAATGATAGATTTAACATGAATTTAGGCTGCGCCGCAGGCGAAATTTTTAGAAAACCAGATCTTAGATGATGAATTTTAGCCAGTATCTGTTATATTTTTCTTTGCCACAGCAGTTTGCAGTAAAATTTAGGAATTTTTCTAAAAATAAACGCTATATTGGAACCCCTCAAAAATATAGGAATCACTTTACAAACCTAAAAATCCAAAAATTCTAATGCCCAGTACCTTAAAAGTTCCCGATTTGAGGTCCTCGATGGCGTTGTAGACGATGGATTTCAGACCTGTTTATAAACGAGAAGCCGGATGAACACGATTTTCCAAAAACCCTTCAACATGGTGACTACTAATTCAAAGTTCTCTATGACATTTTCACCTGCACTGACTTTTCCATGTTAGAAAAGAAATTTCCCTACTTTTGGACTAGTTTTTCAAATTTCATTTGCCATCTCCCGATTTTTGTGTTAACCAGTTATTGATTTGCTGGATCTTTCAAAGTAAATCAATTTTCCCTGACTGGTCCAGGTTTTTCAGGTTCAGGTTACAAAAATGCGTTTCGAATAATGACGGAAACGGCGTAGGCGAAATTTTTTTAAACAAAACATAATGCATTTTATGTGAATTTTTCATAATAAAAATTAATGATAACGAAAACGCCGCAGGCTAAATTTTTATAATAAGAAGTACACAAATACAGCTTTTCACGAGATAATTATACCAAAATAGTTGTGCCACAACAAAATTCCAAACACTATGAATTTCCCTGACTTCCAAGTGACTTTCCCTGACTTAATGGCCAAAATGCCAACATTTCCCTGACGGTATGAACCCTGTGGTTGCAATGATGGAATTAGCCCACAATTTTGTAAGAAGAAATAATATTAAAAATTAAGAAAAATTACAAGAAATAGCGGATTTTTAGTGTATTAATATTAATAACGATGCGAACACCAGTGGTTCAAACCACTAGATTTCAAACACTGCATTTTTGAGGACGTCTTATTTGAAATATTAAAAAATGCTTCATAATGATAGAAACGCCATAGGCGATTTTTTTAAACAAAAATAATGCACTTTAGGTGAATTTTTCATAAGAAAAATTAGTGATAGCGATAAGAAATGATAATGAATACGCTGTAGGTGAAATTTTTATAAAAAGTAGAAAACAAATAGAGCTTTTCTAATGCTTTTCATGAGATAATTATACCGATCAAAATAGTCGTGCCACAACAAAATTCCAGACATAAGTGAAATTTTCAAAAAATTTACCTTGCAGGGCCATCCGACAAGTGTCGCTGTCCATGAGGACACCCGGAGTTGCCCGGGCCCCTATTGCGGGCTCCTCAAGTTTCCTTTTCTTTCCTTTCTTTTTCCTTGGCTCTGGCAGGCTCATAGAAGCAAGCTGAAAAGGACCAAGTTCGCTTTTTACCAATTCCAGAATAACCTCGCAGTCTAGTGATTGATCTGTTACCTCAGCAGCGTTCTCCTCGCAATGGACGTCCTTGAGCATGTGCCTCGTGATGCCGTCCCCCAGGTGACTCAAGTCCGTTCTGGCCCCAACAACGTTCAGCCATGTAGTAAATACCCGGTAGACGACCCCGCGCAGTTGGCTACAGTTTAAAACATTAACAGGCTGTAAAGCAGTACGGAGGTCGAATTATATAGGAAAAATAAAAAAAATATAGGAAAAAGGAAAAAAATATAGGAAGAATACAGGAAAAATATAGGATTTTTTTTCTAAAAAAAACCGGAAAGTAACTGCAGTTTAGAGCGTTTCATACCTTTTAATTGTATTTTCTCAAACGCATGTGGCCAGTTGGTACGCAAATTTAAACATTTTTTCAGACGCAAATATGAGACTTTTGTTCACATTTCTACATATGCAAATATGTGATTTTTTTTCTAAATTTTCACCAAATATTTCAGAAAGTAATTTAAATTTTCATGAACTAAATAAACAGCCGGCCTCAAACTTTGCCACAACCAACTTAATTTTAGAATGGCAGACTTTTGCGACCCATCTACAATAGACCTATTGAGAAAGCCATAAGCAAATTTTTTACAAAACCTGAAAAACTAGTGTAAATATTAACCAGAAAAGAACGCCGTAGGCCACATTTTTTTAAAAAAAAACTAGTCATAATGCATTTTTAAAGACATTCTTAGGAATATTAATATGCAAGAGAATGCCACAGGCAATTTTTTTTAAATAGCACTTTTTAAAAAAACTAAGCCACAAATGGTGGATTTCAGATTTCTTTTTATTTTAAATTGTATCTGTGTAAATACTAACATTTAAGAGAACGCCGTAGGCGAAGGTTTTGTTAAAAAAACTAACCATAATGCATTTTTAAGACATTTTACAAATATTACTAATCAACATAATGTCGTAGACAATTTTTTAAAAGAAAACCAGAAATGATAGATTTGACATTGAATTTAGGCGAATTTTTAGAAACCCAGACTTCAGATGAGGAATTTTAGCCAGTATCAATTATATTTTTCTTTGCCACAGCAGTTTGCAGTAAAATATAGGACTTTTTCTAAAAATATAGGACTATATAGGAACCCCTCAAAAATATAGGAAACACTTTACAGCCTGCTTCAAAACGAAAATAATCGTTTTTGTCTGACTAGCGACGCTACGGACTTCAAATCCTCAGACTCGCAGCAGATGGCAGCTGGGAAATCCCCTCGCTCACCTTATCGCGTGCCTGCTTTCAGCACCACTCTGCTGAGTCGCAGATGTCCACTGGAGAGTCTGGTAGAACAAATTCAGGATTTTTTGATCATGGAGCAGCAAGTGACTTCGGCAACTGAAATCAAAACCGATTGATCAAATGGCATTTTCAACTTTACTGACTTTTCCAGATTTTAAATAAATTTCCCTGATCACCCTGGCCATTGAAAATGCAAGAATGTGACATAGTTTTTTTAATTTCGTTTACAGAATTGCTTGTCATCTCTTCGCTTTTGTGCTAACCAATAACTAGCCATGCAAAATCTGTTGAATTTTCCTAACTTTTTAAAAGTAAAGCAATTTTCCCTGACTTTTCCAGGTTTTCCAAGTCTAGGAGACAGGTATCGTATTCCCACAGGTAACGGAATAACATGAAAAAACTGCATGAAAAAGCACTGTTTGTGATTTCATCCTCCTAAAATAGTTAAAAATAGTCGAAATCTTTAATGTTGGTTTCTCTAAGGGTTATTTAACAAAAATTGCTATTGCATGGTTCATACCAAAATTTGCAACTCAATTTCCCTGACCAAATCTGATTAATTTCCCTGACTTATCTAATAAAAAATGTCACATGTAATTAAAATTAACTTTATCTGCAACGCTGCAATTAACTATGTTTGTATTTTTCTACCAGGATGATTAGTCAAATCTTCAATTAAATTTCCCAGACTTTTCTAAATGTTGCAGACACGTTTTAGAAAATTCCCAGACAATTTCAAGAAAAAATACGGATTTCATCCCAGCAAATATACCATATGGCGGAAATTTTAAAAATTATAGATTTGATCACGAAATGGAATTAGCTCACAATTTTGTAAGAAGAAATAATAATTTTAATAAATAAGTGACATTTTTGAAAAATTACATGAAATATTGGAGTTTTAGTGTATTAATATTAACAATGATGTGAACACTAGTGGTTGAAACCACTAGATCTCAAACACTGCATTTGAGGACATCTTTGAAATATTACAAAATACTTCTTAATGACGGAAATGCTGTAGGCGACATTTTTTTAACAAAAATAATGCACTTTAGGCGAATTTTTCATAAGGAAAAATGAATGATAATGACAAGAAATGATTTTTTAGAAAAATTAGATCACAAATTCATCTTTTCTAATGCATTTCATGAGATACTTATAGCAATCAAAATAGTTGTGCCAACAAATTTCCAGGCATTATGAATTTCCCTGACCGCATTTCATTTCCCTGACTTTCTCTGACGGTATGAAACCTATATTGTCATAAAAATTGCATTTTTCAATGGGTTTTCAAATCCTAATAAACTATACAAACTGAACCTTTTCCATAACGTCAGTTTTCACAATGGGAACAATCATATTTAAAAGTCGTTGATTCTAATAGAAACCAGGACCATTTTTCAAAAGATATAATATTTTATCTAACAAAAGTGACATTTTTTAAAACTTTGCATTGATGAGAAGCTTGTTATTGCCTACCTGAGAATGAGGTTTTCGAGAATCGTAAGAGCTTCCTTTTGCAGCGCCGGCAAAAACGTAAACAGCAAAACCATGTGACTATCGGTGGTGCTTCGGGACGTCTGCAATTGCACGAGAAACAATTGTTACGTTTGAACAATAATTTTGGAACATTTGGAAAAACACCTATAGAGTCCCAAAACAAGTCATTGTTAAGAAAATTGTCTCCAATGCCTTTTCATAAATAATTTTACAATTTTCATAAATAATTGGTTATTCGCTTTTTTAAATTTCCAAAATAAAAAGCCTGCTTTTAACTATAACCACTATCACCATACTAAACATGGATGTTCAGCATATTTCCGTAAATAGTTGTCAGATGCTTACGATAGTTTTACCAGTGACTTTCAGAATGCGACCCACGAGGTCCAAGGTGTTATCCACCGGCACTGTAAACATGGTAGAGGCCCCAATGCTAGAACACCGAAAAATTAAGAAGATTTTTATTAAGACCTTCTCAAAACAGCCCCATTATGCCACATCTCAATCCAGGTTAAATCACACATGCAAAAAATCATTACATTTTCCAAACAAACAGCAAAAAATTCATTAACAACTCCCAGATAGTCATTTCTTAAAATTCAGCATTTTGGTACAGACTATCACCATGAACCTAAAAGCTTTTTAGCAAACAATTCACAATGTTGCATGTCTTGCAGGCAGAAAAATGATCAAACTCGTACGCACCTCAGCATCTTCTGAATACAAGCGGAAATGCTGCTAGCACGATGATAGGAGTCGAGGAAAATAGCTGCTGGGTCGGCACATTCCAACGTTGAGGGAAACAAGATTTGGTCACTTGATTCCTGACTGGTTTGTTGATCTGCAAATTGTCAACGATAATTAATAGGGCGTTACGACGTTACAACAAAGTTGTCTCCTTTGGTACCTACCAACTTCTAAGTTCTCGAACAGCACGTTGAGCTCAGATTGCAGAGAACGGATTAATCTACCATAGTGTTCGGACCAGGCTGCGGCTTGCGTTTTTCCACGCTCGCCACCGGTCAATGAGGGCAGCATCGCCATACACATTGCCGAGATCTGCAATGGGAAATAATTCATGGGTTGAAGAAACTTGTGGAAGAAGATTCACACGTTTTCAAGGACAAAACACTTATGCCAGAGTTGAAAAACACAATTTGCCAAAATTAATCAGAACCGATGTTATTTGTTTCATTTCTCCTTCTGCTCAAACGTTCCTTAGAGTTTAGCGAATAAAACATGACGATAAAAACTGGGAATTTCCCAGAGAAATAACGTAAAATTGCTTTCCTTCAATTGTCTTACTTTCATCATTTCAGGGTTCATACTAAATTTTTTAACTCAATTTCCCTGACTTATCAAATACATAATAACATATGTAAGTAAAATTAACTTTATTATCCCCACTTTGCCAATTAAAGTACCTGTATCTAATATTTTTAATTTTTTTTACATGCATGTACTGCATCTTATTTATTTTTTCATAATTCGCCACGACCCCGCACGACCAATAAAAAATTCTAAAAAATATACGGGTGCAAATATTAACAAGAGACCAATGCCTGCAAATCAACATTTGTAAAAAATATGTAGTTTTAATGCAATTTTGAAGACATTCTTAGAAACAGTAATATTCAAGAGTAAACAGTAGGCCCTTTTTTGCTTTAAAAAAATTAGACCAGAAAAAACAGATTTAATATAAGCAAGCGAACTTTTTAGAAAAATCAGATCTTAAATGATGAATTTTAGTCAGTACCTGCTATATTTTTCTTTGACACGGCAATTTGCAGTAAAATATAGGAACACTTGACAAATTGTTTCCTTGACAAACCCAAGAAATTGTCCTCAATATAAACATATTTCTACGATTGATTTTAGCTCGTTTCTTTAAAAGGAAACGCCATAGCCGAAATTTTTGAAAAATTACTGGAAATGACGAATTGTAGGTGTAATTTATAAGGGTGTTTTCACAAAAATGAATTGAAAATAAAAAAATTTCCAGTCACAAAATTGAAATTAAAATTTTTTTGAAAATTTTCCCTGACTCCCACCTGACTTTTTGGGCAAAATGTCCACATTTCCTTGACTTTAACTGATGGTATGAACCCTGCATTTGCAATAAGTGATATTTTCAGATATATACTGAAACCACGAACACGAGAAACAAATATTTGAGAATTCATCTGCAGCAATTGCTTAGAAAGGCTAAGATTTGAGAAAAGTTGAAAAGACAAGATTATCGAAGGCTGGTGAAGACTAGGAATTTGGCCAAGAAAGTTGAAAGACAAACGATATGCGGAAACATAACTCATAATAATTCATATACACGTAAGTATTGAATACAGTAAAAGTATGCATAATTGACTTTAACCTGAACAACATGAAAAAAAGTACATTTCACGGTTTAGCTAGAAAACAGCACGACGGCATCTTCTTACCTCAATAAGTTTGGAATTCCTCAGGCTGAGCATTTCAACGAGCCTATTCCGTATTGCCAGCTGGAACGAAATGAAAAAATAATGCAAAATAAATCTTGGAAAACAGGTACCAATAAGAATGATTATGAAGCTCGTACCGAGTATGGTCGACATGATCCTGGCACAAATCTCAACACATTGTGCAGGCCAAGAGCCACCACGAGATAATGCTGCAAATAAAAAGTAAGCAACATCAACACCTGGAAAGTGTGTATTTATTGAGATGTTTTTGCCTATGTGTCAAAATAAAATAAAAGCCACTTTAAAACATTTTAAAACGTTTTTAGAATTCCGATTGGTAAGTATTGCGACAAAGTTTTTCAAATTTTTTCACATCCAAGAATCAGATATTTTTCACACACAATTATCTGTGTTTTTTCACGTGAAAATATCAGATTTTTTCAAATTTTTTACCCAATATTTTTGAAAAAATAATTGCTATTTCAAGAGCTATATCAGAGCATTTCAAACTACAGGACGTGACCCACCTACAATATTGAGTATGCCTTAGGTAACTTTTTTTTTAAAAAACTAGACCGCAAATAGTGGATTTCAACTTGTTTTTCCAAAAAAATTGTATGGTGTAAAATTTAATGTTAATGTTTAAGAGAACGCCATAGGCGATAGTTTTTAATTCGAAGAAAAATGGATTTCCAGTGTATTTTCATGGAAATGCTTTTTTAAGACATAGGACATTATTTTTACGATTCTTATAAATATATAGTCTTCAAAAGAGTGCTGCAGGCAATTTAAAACAAAAACTGATAGAAACAATCCAATTTTAATACTTTTTTATGAAATTAAGGACTTGAAAGGAGGGGAATTCCTTAGTTTTAAGCTGGATTGCTTGTGAAATTCATTTCCAATGTTTTTCACATAAATTGTCATTTTCACCCAATTTTTGACATTTTTTGACATTTTTCACACAAATTTTTCACACTGACCAACTGCCTGTTTTGGCGAAATTATTTTTACGATTCTTATAAATATTAATCTTCGAAAGAGTGCTGCAGGCAATTTAAAAAAAACCTGATAAAAATAATCCAATTTTAATACTTTTTTACGAAATTGAGGAGAATTCCTTAGTCTTAAGCTGGATTTCTTGTGAAATTCATTTCCAATGTTTTTCACATAAATATTCCATTTTCCGCAATTTTTCACACAAGGGTATGCATTTTCACATGTTTACACTGGTCACATGCCTGATTTGGAGAAATCAAAAATCTAGCTAAATTTTACGAAACATTCCAGAGTGTTTAAAAATTCAAATTTCATGGTAGTTAAGGCGACATTTGAAACGAACCAGTGTTAGAGTATAAAACCTCTGTAAATTTCTTTACAGTTATGGAAATTCATCAACTATTACCTGAAACAGCTTAACTCACTTTTTCATGTAACTTCAACAGAGGAGGAACCAGCTGCGGCACCAGGGTCGAGGCCATGTGCCTGTTCTGCTCCGGATGTTTGACTGCCAAACTCAAAATTTCTCCCAGAATCTTCATGGAAAGACATCGCAGGTGAACGTCAGGGTCGTGCTAGTGGAAAATTAAGCGGAATGAGTTGCAGGCAGCAGGAAACAAACAACATAAATCAGGTATGGTTCAATGCAGTTTTCCACACACCAGGGCAATTTTTGTCAAATGCTGGGCCCACTGTTGGCAATTTTCAGAGAAAACAAGCGGCGAAACTTGGCGGAGGACACAATTTAGCAGCAGTAAGCCTTCAAGCCTAGAAATGGTAAGTTATTTTTTAACACCTTTGGTTTTCTGCAAAGTTGGAAAAATTTCCAAAACCACCGCAGAATAGTGGCAAAAAATAAACCGATAGCTTCGGTTACCTTGTTTTTATCCCGTTTAACTTTACATTGACTTGTACCAAAACTGGCTGCAAGCTCTTGGATGCCTGCAAAAGATATAATGATAGGTTAACAAAGGTTTAGCAAATCACTTCCCTAGAAAAAATAAACATTAAAACATAGCCGAATTTAGAGATTGGACACATCAGTTCTAGGTAACATTATGAATGAGATTTCAATTCTACTATCACTGAACATCGGTGCACATCGTATTTCACTTTTACACATGCAGTTTGCAAAATATTTTCTTTTGCGATGTTCCAAAAGTGTAATAAAATAAAATTATCATTATGCTCTCTCAGCCCATATTACAAATTATATGTGAATAATATATTATAAATATATGGGCGATATATTCTTAACATACAGTATTACACATAGTTTAAAAAGGAAATATATTTGCAATATGTGACAACTATTTTGGTAATAATATATAACGAAGACAAATATATTCATATTATATTACGAATATATTTTTCATAATACAGCACATTATATCTTATTGAGGATTTATTCTAAACATATTACACATAGGCTATAGTTTAAAAAAGGAAATATATTTATAATATATAACGAAGACAAATATATTCATATTATATTTTTCATAATGAATACAGTCATATATGTCACATTAATGGAAAAAAATTTGTAGCCTATATGTGCAATATATTCCCCATGTATTTATATTATACATGATGCAATATATTACACATATATTTTAACAGCATTTATAATATATATTCAGCATATATTATACCTCATATTTCATACTTTTTTAATGTATGGATTCTATATAATATTCATATTATCCATAGATGAAATGAGGCCAATTTTGGTACATGTATATTTTCAATGTACGGATTATATATCCAAAAAAAATATATTTTTAATATTTCTTTTTTCCATGTGGGAGCAGCCAAATACTTTCAGCCAGGAATGCTTTTATGCACCTCAGTACGAATCTAAACTTGTATTTATGATGAGATGAGACTGAAAAAACATTTTTGTTACATGCAGCACAGACACAGTATAGGAACAGGTCATCAGCACACAGGTAGTTGATCATTGAAAGATCCTATGCAGTGTTGGTGGTTTGATTATGTCGACCTTGAATTAGCTTCAACAACACCTTTTGTTAATTCTCGTTTGACCTTTCATGCTCCATGACCTCGCATGGACCATTCATGGGTTTGATAATTGACAAAAGTACGAGTTTGTGACTCATACTAGTACCTCATGTGAGAGCAGGTTATTTTGGCAACACACTCCCTCCACGAACATCAGAACATCGTCTGGCTTGCTCTCTGGTGTAAGCAAGCTCTCGTAGCAAAGCAAGGGATCCATTTGGGCCGAGAAAATTCAAAAAAGCACCAAAATTTAATCGGCAGACATTCCACACGTGTTCCAACCTTCGAATTCGATTTTATGCTAATGTTAGTGCTGCCAGCTTGCTGCGTCGCTAAATCCCTATTTCCGAGCGTTTCTTACTGGGCATAGCACTTTGCATGAACTTTAGAAATTCGCACTTTCGAATTTGCAGTCGAATGCGAAAATGGTGACTTTGACTTGTGACTTTGACTGTGAAATTTAGACTTTTCTTCAAATAAGGCCTGGAATTTATGACACTGTATTTTTAAAATTCATCTTGAGCATCATCGTGGGGAACGCCAGCCGCCAAGATCCCCAAATTGGTCACACTGGAGCTTCACGTGGTGTGGAATTTGGAAAGTTGATGTGTGGTGCTGCGGTTTCTTGGGAATAAAACATGCTAAATCTTCAGATAAACCAACTTTCGAGGCGTTTAATTGTAGGTATTATATAGGGTTTTTAAAACCGTACTTGCTTGATTCCATGTTGCGTTGCTTTCCAAGGTGGCAAAGAAGCACTTATTGGGGAACCATACATAGCTATAGCAATACTGTTCATTTCTATAAATACTGACAGTAATACTGATCGTGTAATGGGGTACTGATGAATTGATATTCCATTTTCATTATGCCGACCCTGCACGATCAGTGCTACTGTCATTACGATACTGACAATAAGTAATCAGAAGGGGACCCAATACACGGTTAGTAATACTGTCAGTCACTTTAGAATCAGTAGAAATGACAGTATGCGTCAATATTTTGGCGACCATACATGGTCAATATTTTACTGTCAGTAAAAAGCTCAATACCATCGTGAACTTCGTTGAGTGAGTTTCTAAAGTACCACAGATAGAAGTGAAAGGCAAAAGCCTATTTGGAGACTTACGAGGCTTATTTAGCGATAATTTCAATAGTCACTCGCAAACGGTACGATGATGATTGAGAAAGACAGCGGAAAATGTGTTCTCGTACGAATTTCTTCGACGAAATTCAACGTATGTGACACGTCCGTCTTCCATGGCTGCTGGCGCAATACTGACAGATTTACTGACGAACGCCCTTACACTGTCAGTATTATTGTCAATATCATCATACTGACAGTAGTTATCCGAAAATCCGGATAATCGTCATTATCGAACGTCAATACGTCAGTATTGATCTTACACGATCAGTATTACTGC
>JAQGAF010003644.1:0-16792 GCA_034687865.1 Kryphioiulus occultus
ATTCTAATTTTTGGGTTGATGGATTACACCCCCCTACCACATGGTATTCATTTACTGATTGTAGGGTACTGAGTTGAGTTGAATTGAATTGAATTGAAGAAGTGCGAAATGTTATTCGTTTTTATAGGTCTAAAAAGGTTAAACCATTCGAAATTCACAAAGGATTAGTCGACGCGTATGGTTGCTACTGTCTTTCACGGAAATTTGTGTGGAAATGGTGTGAAAAATTGAATGGCGGTCGGACTCATATCAATGACAACAAGTGCAGCGAACGTCATTGGCTCTATGGGCAACCGAACACCTTTTTCAATGATGGTATGCAAAAACTTGTGACGTCGTTTTTTTTTAATTTAAATAAATTACGTTACTTTTTGAACCGCCCCCGTATTTTTGAAAGAACAGCGAGCTTTCTCTACAAGCATTCGTGCATTGCAGGGCTGCATATATAGATTACTCAATATGCCAACTGCAACTTTGCGATTGATAAATACTGTATTTATCGCAATCAAACACATTATACTAATCTTACGATGCTGTATAACTTTCTAATTGGCACGTACAAGGAATGTAACTATTTGAGGTAGGCCATATATATGTATGTGATTGTCTGACGTCACATATGGGTTGGGATAGCTAGTTAAATGTATTAAACAGCACTGGCATACTGTAGCTGAATGTGTATGGCCATATATGGTACATGTATGTGGACACTGACGTTTCTCAAACATCATGGGCGCCCTCAAGGGGTGCACAGGAGGCATTCCCCCCCGGAAGTCAAGTTAGCATGGTAGGTATGGGCAAAAAATATGGATTAATATATTTGGATTAAAATAGGGATATATACATGGGTTTGCCCTCCCTGGCTATGGATACATGTACTGTATATTCATATATGTCCAGAAGTGGGCAATTTCAAATGCAAGCTTATACATCCGGGATGAAATAAAAGTGGGCGTTGTTATAATAACTGCAGTTTCTGCATGTCATTTGCAGTCAATGTTGCAATTCTTATGACCTATCACAAATCGTTAGGTTTATACGACGAAAGCTACGATCTTATTTAGTATGATCTTCAGACGTATGCTTGGGGCTGGATTGGTTAGGAGCGGTTTTGAAGACTTTCCCTTTCGTTATAGATAGATAACTGCATATTTAAATCCTTAACGATTTTTTTTGTCTCGCAAATCCATTGAAATTACTAAATACGAAGCCACACATATACACACGCTAGGTGAACAATGTGATTAAACGACTTTGAACCCGGTCCCGTCCGTCTCGCTAAACCCCTTCATCTGGACTATCAACCCCTCGTGTAGGCTGGCACGTGCTACTGTCATCTTTCAACCCCTTTTACTTCTTAATACCTTTCAAAGCTCGCCCACCCCTTTTGATATTTCCAGCCCCTGCTGTATGCTAATGGGAACACCCTTTGGAAACGCAAAAAAAGATAGGGTTGAAATGACAGGAGGGGTTAAAAAGAAAACTGGGGGACCACGTTAACCCCTTTTTGCTATCTGGCGCTTTTTTACCCTTCTATTTCAAGGGGTAAAGAGAATAAAGCGATAAAGGGAAAGCCAGCTGGGTCCTCGGGATGGACCTAATTTTGTGCAAAAAAAACCTGAAAGGTTGGGCATTGGCACGAAGGTTCTTTGGTGTTACTTAAGCTTTGCGAGCTTCGATTTGCAAACTAGCCATATCTTTTTCTATAGGATCGATCAATTTTTTTTGACTGGCTTTACCCCTGTTCCTCTCAACTCTTATATTTGCACACAAAAAAAAGATTTTTTACTTGCCCTCTGGTTTTTCACGACCTTCTACTCCTTGCTGTGCGCGTATAATAAATTAAAATTTGCACGAAGGTGATAATTATTCGACGCCAGTGTCCACGTTTAAAAAACTTGTAGTGAATCTGCGAATGGTAGTTGTGGCTGCTCTGAAGTCACCGCATAGGTCTTCCTGCGACTTCACTCAAAAACGTGAAATTCAAACAATCGTAATGTGTACCTCGATCGTACAGTGCTGAGCAGACGTCGTCATTGAAGTGTTACTAAACTTTGCTAAAAATGTTAGCTTCCTAACGAGAATGAGAGACTAAATGGCCACCTAGTTGCGCTTGCAGGGTGACGAGGTACACATATTCAATAACTGTTCAATGGTCATGAAAATGTTCCTCTGCCACCTCTGGATTTTCTGCTGTGGACAGTTATGCCATACCATAGCGTTTACAACTTTTCTTTGCCAAAACAGGGCCATTCGTGGAATTTAAAGTTTCCAAACAAATTCTCGTGTATTCTGGATCACAAGAAAGTTTACTGGGCCAGGCAAATGTCAGATTCAATCAGTGGGGCAGCTATCGGAATATTCCAGTCAATGAATTTTGGATACTTAGAAGAATGTTCTTTAAAATGTTTGATATTCTTTTCAGATTGGGCGTCAGTTTGGCAGTTTCTCTTCCAAAACTTCTCTTTTCTTATCTTTTACGAATCATTCATGAGAGAAAATGATCAGATTAATCGAACGATGATTTTACTGTATTCAGTAGAACCTCTGTAAGTGGACCACCCACGGGACTGGCAAACTGGTCAACATAAGGAGGTGGTCAACATTTGGAATGAGGCTTGTACTAACCCAATATTTTAATATCATGTACAGTACTTACATTTTAACAGTAATCATTCATTTTCTTTCGAAAAAGAATGAGTCAATCTTTGTCTGTTTCTTAATTTTATTGTAAACGAAAGTACAAGTAGGAAAGTATACAGTACCAGGCCAGTATTGCTAATATGCTGCAAATTTATCCAGCAATTCCATTAGACAGTAGTACTGGAATTTTAACATAGAAACATTCTGATGTACTGTGTTCTTGCAAATTTCATTCTGTATGATTAGAAAGCATTTCCTAACATTAATGCAAGGGTAAATCTTATTTTGTATGTTGTACATAAATGGTTGAATTAAAAAATGTTAAAACATACACTTTTCCTAGCTCACAAATCATTCTTCATGGTTACGAAAAAATGACCATTTATATTTATTTATTATTCAGAAAACTATAGATATGAGTTTGCTGGTAAAGTTGCCAGACTAGCCCAACATTTAGATGCGGTCATACGCAACAGAAGCTTATACAGATATCAGGTTACGTTGGCGGGTTACTTAAATTAGGGTATGGATAGCCTTAATTGTTTATGACTGGAAATGCAGTAGCCAATAAGACTTGGCGAGCTGCCTTTCCATGCATTCTTTCAATGCAGGGCGGCATACGGTACATGCATTTTATGACGCTCTACAACTTTTTAATTGAACTTTGTCCTATATTTTACAGTTAATATTTTTGATTCGCACGCACCAAGAACGTGATGTGCAATGTCACGCGTGATACGCTTCCCAGAAACCATACGACACTATCTAGCCAACTGTAAAACATATTTTACCTACTTGTTGTCAAATTGAAGATATTCGAGGGGCCTAGACATATGCTTCACCCTGTATATAGATTGTTGAAAAATCACCACTGAAGGGAGGCATTGGAAAGGGTCGCCATCTAGCGGAGTCTGAGTAAGCATGCTCGTAAATGGGATATTTTCAGCAAATCACGAGGCGCAAGTTTAGTGAATCCAAGCTCGTGGTGTAAAAGAAAACACATCATGCTCCAAATACCAGCAATAAATATTATTGCGTACTACACTGCAATTGAAAATTAGCATGAAAATATTTCTAGAAATCGGAAAATACCACTGCGAAAATAAAATTTGTCTATTACCACCATGAAAGTGCCAATAGCTGTTTAAAATAAAATGTTTACATTACAGGCATGCATTAAGATGATGCAGTCTCCCTGTGTGACAGGTGCAGGAACGTAGCAATGGTCGTGAGAGCCTTGAAAGATGTAACGCTTTCTGACCCCCTGGAGAGCGAGCTGCAGGGTGGATAAAAAAAGATTTCTTACGCATTAAAAGAATTTTGGATTTTAGGTCATAATATTTAAAATTGTATACCGTGGATTCGGCTTAATGTGATCACATTGGACACAGGCTATTTCGATAACAATAGCGGAATGACAAGAAACTACAGAAAGCCAGTGATAGCTGAAAAAAATCACTTACATATTTATTTATTTACTTACAATGTTTCATACAAATTCGTTTAGGAAATTATCATTTATTGTAATTGAAAATCATTTGATTTTATGCTCCATACCTAGCATACACACCTAGCGTTGGTAGTTTCTCTAATAAGATGCACGTTTCACATTCGTCAACCTTAAAATCATTAATTTTATATTAGTCAGCTCTGACTCATAGACAGACTGGCAAGTGTCACTGTTATTGGGACTGCTATTGGAATATTTTCGTAAATGAATATCAAAAATTTGGAAGAATATTCCTCGATATTTTCGATATTCATAGCAGATGGGACATCATTTCAGACATTTTCTTCCAGAACTTCTCATTCCTCTGGTTGTAGGTATCCTTCATGAGGGAAAATGATAACGATAAGCAAATTGTTGCTTACAATGACCGATGATGTTCGAGCGTGTGAGACTTGACGATATTGATAACAATAAACGAATGATAACATTGACCGTGATCTCATTAAGCGGAGTCCATTTTACAAAACGACTTAGCAAATAATAGGTTTTAGCATACATTTTCGTCGACTGATATTACAACGTGTTTAACACCAAGTCGTAGTACTGAACTCTGACATTATATGTTTTCAACTGAAAAAGCAGATTGCAAAAAAAATTGGCTTGTTCAAATATTGATTCACTAACATTAAAAATCAAGTATGCAATAGACAATTTATAAGATTTATGCCAGAAATAATATAATTATGTATAGTTTGCTAAAAGTTTATTGAGAAATAATAATAATAAAATCATGAGGGCTATGCGAAAAACGATATCACCAAAAGTAATAAAAAATAATCAATACAACAGATTTCAGAAACAGATTTTACACGTATGTAATCACTTGAAAAAGTTGTTTGTTAATATTAAAAATAAGTGACAACACTGGCGGTAATTTTGTGAAAATTACTAATTTACCAATAATGCAATAAACGCATTAATGTTAATAACGATGCCATAGGTGAAATTACAAAAAAAAAACTTTTATTAGGCCTATCCATAATCATCCAAAATGGCCAAAAGGTAAAAAATTTACAAAACAGATGCACAAAGTGTTGATATCTGCCATTAATTCTATACAAAATTTTGAGAAGTGAATTTTGAGAGGCTATCATTATTTTATTGTTTCCTAAATATACTGCGATATTAACCACCTATAAAAGGAATAGTGCACTAGTTCGTGATTCATTCTACATGATGGCAAAGAAAATTAATGGTTATAATAACTTTAAAAAGCAAGAATAAAAATGAAGATGTTGCTTGAAGGTCAGGGCTCGGGGGTTAGCGGATACGGGAACTCATCCCTCAACGTGTGCGACAGACTTAACAATTTAAGTTACCCGTCAAAACAAATTAAAAGGTTGGCTGTTGTCCTACCATAGCAAGATGGAGATAATTCATAAAACGGGAGTACATGTAGAAAATGCTGTACGCAGGATTTTATTTCGGAGGAGGGAGGGGATGGTGATGCTAAATCTCATCACCTACATGTATGGACAAATTTCGACAATTTTTTTGTGCAAAAAAATACTACCAAAAAGCGAAAATTTCAAGGTGGGGTTCCCCTTACACCCCCACACACTTAAATACGGTATGGCATGTACCGGTAGAGACATGCCAAGAATGCCAATGGTAAATTTCACTATCAGGTGAACGTTTTTTGGAATAATCCGAAAAATGGTTTCGAAATATGGGAGCAGAGCTATACAAACTGCTGCAAACATGTCTCAAACGATCATGGCATTACTTTTTAAATCACTCCTTGATTACTAGACGTTCCTGCTTTCATTGCGATGAGCTAATATAAAAGCAGGGGTGGATTGAAAACATAAGGCCTAATTTATGGATTGAGGAAGTTTTCGAAGAACACTTAAGGTGGTACTCGATCAATCCATAGCCATTACAGGCAAATCTGGATAAATGAAAATGAATGGTGAGGCCACGCAGCAATTTATCTTTTTTTTATGGGAGGGAGGTGAGGGTTTCCAACCCAGACTTACAATGGATGGACTCCAGCGCGTCGCCTAGCCGGTTGCCTTCGAATGCTATGCCCGTGCATATGCACATATCTCTAACACCATAAAATCCATTATGGAAAAATGGAGTGCGTGAAACACATGGAAGGATGTGAGATGGCGAAATTGTAGGCAGCAAAAAAATCTATCAAATATATAAAATGAAGAAAAAACAAATCTGAAATCAGCATAAAATGGCCATTCTTACTTAAATTGCAATGTGGAGTGAGGGATGAGAAACGCGGAAATGTATACGCAATCTTGGCATTTGGTGGCCTCCGAAAATTACACTGTATACAGCCAACAAAGCTCCTACTGAGGTCGCTGGGTAACTGTTTACTTAGTTTTGGTTAATGATTATCAACAAACCTGCGATGAATGCATGCAATCGGTCATTAATCGAAAATTGCAGGCATTGGCTAAGCGTTTAACTAAATTTATTCAATTCCATTGTAAGCAAATTAACGATGCTTTTTAAATACATATACAATGTATTTATATAGGTTGTTTACAACTTTAAAAATTCGTAACAGGAATTCTAATTGAAATATACAAACATTCGTTGGTTCATGTGATACACCAACTCATAGGTTTTTTTTTTGGGTTTAGTCAACTTCGACATGTGCGCCTCTGGTGGCAAGTACGCCATTTAATTGGAATTTCAACCCTCTCCATTGAAATAGACAGCGTTTTCCCGACAACAGGAGCAATATCATTGCTAATTCTGGCCATTAAGTAATGGATATCGTCCATGGATACCCTCACTAAATAAAAGTTCATGGATGTGATGCCAGTGGACAAAGGAGACCAGACCATTGGGCCACCTTCGCCAATCCAGCGTCATGGAAAGTTTGCATCCAGTACATCTTTCATTATCTAGGCCCATTTTGGTGGTGCCCATGCAGAGTTAATCTATACCTGAAATAACACCCCTGAATATTTTGTGGTGGTATGTCATTGACAAAGTGTAAAAAACTCCTCAGAATGGGTATCCATTATATGAAGATCAGAATGACCAATGCCATTGCCCAAAAGCTGTCGTTCAAAGGAGCGGGCTAAAATTCCGATTAAATGCAGTTTCTGCCACCAGAGGGGCTCATGTCGAAGTGTGCTGAATACAAAAAACTATGAGTTGATGTATCACATGTGCATGATCCACAACGATTGTTCCTTATTTCAATTAGAATCCCTGTAATAAATTTTTAAAGTTGTAAACTACCTTTTATAAACACCCGGTACCGTTTAAACCATGGAAATGTATGTAAGATTAATGAATCCCATTTTACACAAATTAGAACGCAAATTCGATATTGCAATTTATCGAGCTCATCGTTATTCATATGAGTAGTTTTTAATTAAATATGTCAAACATGATAGAAAAATTCCAAATTAGATAATGGGCGGAAAATACATTCTTTGATGACTTGTTTTAATAAATAATTAAATGTAAAATTTTGTAGTTTTCAATAGGTTTTTTTCTGCACCGATGATGACTGTAAAATGACGTGACAAACCGGTATACATGTCAGTTTTAGTTGGCCTACCAAAATTTACTGTTTGATGACAAGCCATGTAAAACTGATATCAAGAAGTGAAAAGTTATACGAACCAAATGCTACTTTTAAATGTTCAAGGTAAGTTTACTCTAAACCATAGACAGGTAAAATATTAGCGCGCAACTAAGTTTTGAAATATGAGGCGTAGCATAAACGTAATGATACTGTCTTCATAAAACTATGTATTTATTGTTGAGCTACAAATGGGTATTATCTCCTTCAGAGTTTTCATTTTAGAAAGCTACATGTACAATCCGCCCTTAGAAGTTGCTCCCACTTTTCATAACTGGTCTTGAACTCTTGAAGTGGATCCTGTTTCAGTTGGTCAGTTACACCTTCTGAATGTTGTCTTCATTAAGGTATGGCGAGTGGGGGTTGTGGAACCACTGAAATGCCTTTTAAGTTTAAATTCCATTAATAAAGAGCAATGTGTGACAAGGAGCATTGTATTAGAGCAGCATCCATAAACGTGAATGAAATGCTTGCCTCCAGTGAAGAAATTGTTTTTCAGACATGTTTGCAGTCTACCTTAATGAGATTTCGAACTCTTTCAACATTTTCTTCCATTTTGGATGTGAAAGGTGTTCCAGAGATGGGTCTCATTCACCATAGTTTCACAGCCTTCTAAAAAAGGTATTGTGCACCTGAAAACTTGTATCCTCGAGCGAGAACATTCTCCAGGTGCTCATTTCACCTTTTTAAAAAGTCTATAGAATTTTCTCAGTGCTTCATGCATAATATTGTCCCCCAAACTTATTTAATATTTCTAATGTCCAATATCATGATACTGTAACAATACATGTGTGGAAAACACACATACTGTATATTGATGGCAGTGAGTTACAACTGATACTGGAGTTCTATAAGATGTTAACCTACATGTATCTACCCTACAGAGGAAAAAGTGGGGGTGTTGTCAGTTCGTGCACAACACGAGTAGTCTCATTACTTTTATGCCACACCTGATACACGAACCTTTAGTTATAGAAATAACCATACAGGGGGTGGGCAGAATAATTAGATTTGCAAAACTTTGAATACTCTAGTGAAATTTGACACAAATATATATATATATATATATATTAGAAACACATTTGAACATGTAAGTTACTTTACTATTAATCGGCCCAGGAATCGGCGAAGTGGTTTATGATTATTATTGATAAGCCTCATGTATACAAGTTCAACAATTTGTATCCCAGATGGAAAAGTTGCAGCTGGCCACATATGGGGTTATGTTTTGTGTTTGGCATATATGTCGTCATATGAGCCATTTATGGCTACACATTCAACCATATATGGGGTTTTAGATGCAATATATGGTTTTATCTGCATCATTAATATTGGTCATATATGAGCCAATATACTTAGGGCAAAATGGGGGTCAAGTCGATCAGTTTATTTCCAAGGTGTTAGTTAAAATCCATCATTTAAAATTTCGTTTATGGCGTTTGGAAATTATTATTTGCATGGTGATCATGAAATATTGCTGTCATTACACGAATGTATTTTTGAAAACTGCCATTGTCTGCCATTAATACCCGCCCAATGATGCTATACATTTTCAAAAAATTGCACCTATATGTTTAAGATTACCCCATGGAGTCACTGTGACTTAGATTTCAGTACTTGTATTTCTATTGTACAGTGTAGCTGGTCTGTTTTGTACTCAAGATTATTTCTGCTAAGTTATCTTCAATGAATGTAATACACAGTAGGCCTGGTTGATAGCCAAAACAATGCTGATGTGATGTGGTATTCATCACGTTTCTTTATATTTTGGAGTTGTATTGCTTATTACTTTTTTAAATGCTACAGCCGAATTGTATCGTGAAAATTCAAGCTTTTCTTACGTTAAGGCCATCGAAAGTATCTTTTAAAAAGCGCCATTGGCGATATTACTTTGCAAAACTAGATGACAAATGATTATTTTCAATCCAAATTTGTATGAGAGAAAATTGTCTCATACACAATATGAATACGTATACAGTCAATGTGGGACACCAATGGTGCATTCTGAAAGTGTCCTAGTTATCGAGGTGTCCCAGTTAGAGAGTTCACCAAGTTTCAATTTGTCTGGCTATAGAATTTTCTAAGGCTTTTAGTGCATATCCCCAAGAGGGTGGGAAATGTTTGTTGAGTACAGAAAAAGCAATTTAGTCAACATGAGCTTCTCCTCACGATTCAGGCGTTGTGTTTTACCCACCCTAGAGCTTGGAAGGGGCTCTCTCCGGAAGAATGGGAAAAAAATATTGACCAGCAAATAGCTATTTGGTCAGCTAGACAGCGTGAACCTGATTCACATGGTTCACGTGATTCACATGTCAGTACATTCACATGGTTTTCTGGTCATTTCCTTGTTGGCGGTACATGAGACACAGTTCCACTTTCAAGTTACGGGGTGGCACACTTACAGGGGTTAACTCTAGTGTTAACTATGCATGGCATACGTTCGATGCAAACTGCAAAGAAAAACTATTCCACATGACATGGGCGCCCGCAGGATTTTTGCCAGGGAGGGGCAAACCCATGTATATATATATATAAATAATATTTGCCCCCCCCCCTCCTCTGCGGGCGCCCATGCCACATGATGGGGTGGCACGCTTATAGAGGTGTCCCTCAAGAGTAAGTTCACTATATTTGTGAAAAAAAATCTGAATATTTTCTGAAAAACAAATTATTGTGGGTTACCCGGGGTTTGCGAAACATTGGAAAGAAAAATTAAAGTGCAGCTTTGACCATTTAGTCATTTGCATACGAGACGATGAAGAAAAAATTCAAAATAAACGCACAAATATTACGGAAAAATTATATATATAACAAGCGAGGTATTTTTGGTGCACTCAAAAAGGAATGCACCTTAATATTTTATAAATTTATTTTCTAATCTGCGGCATTATTATTTTTCTGTAAGTTTGTGCATCGTTTAGGCATGCTAAGCAATTTATAGTATAATCTGCAGCATTTTGAACGACCTCACGACACCGTGTAACTAGACCATATCTGATTGTATAATGGTAAAAATCTGCACAGGCGCGTCTGAATCACTGATATAATTTGGCACATGTCGCAAGAGAATCGTCGACTTTAAACACTATTTCGTGAAGGGAGTCTTTAAGTTTATCCAACAAGTGATAATCCAACGGTCTCATCATTACTGTTATTTGGGCGGTGCAACACTGTCCAGCCAAGTTTTGTGATTACCTGCTCGGTGTGTCGACCGACTTGCAGTCTGGTATTGTTGTACAACTACAAAACATTGATGCTGTAAGACATGATGCAGCAGAGAATGTAGTTTCCTCAGGGTTGCCATGTGCGAATAAGAATATTGCAATAGTTGTTTTTTGCATAGTGTTTACAAACAAAAGTTCTGAATCCCTGAAAATCTTTGCTTTAACTACTATAAATGCTATTCAGTTGTTCAGACGTCCTGGTTTTTGTACTTATTTTCCTAATTAAGCAGTGGTTCTGTTTAGATTTTGGCGCCATTAATACAAGTTCATATTATCGTCTTTCCAAATTAGTCAGCTGGGTCGCGACACGGCAGTTATAACATCCACATAGCCCACCAGGGAGCAATACACATGAGCATACATACTATACATGTACATTTAGACTTCTGGAGCCGTAGAAACGGAAATGGTCCAGTGCACATGCGACATGCAGGTCAGGCCTACGTTGTATGACGTACATGTTTGTTGTACAAGTTGTGTGATATAATTGGCAACGTTTATTTCATAGTTTTGTCACGTTTGACGTCACACAAAATGTAAAATTTGTTTTGATAGCTATAGTGTGCAAGCTCCTTAAAACGCTCTTGTCTGACGTTGCACATACCATTTTTTTTCTTAACGTGGGGGGGGGGGTTAATGTAGGAGAGGATTGTATCGGAATGTTCAGGTTTTGTGTTATTAACCCTTGTAACTCCACCAAGCACAAGTTGATCAAGCATCATCGCAAACCATGTATTACGTCACTAAAAACGTAACGCGCTCATGTGAACGTAACTTTGCTTCATATTCTGCAGTATTGATTAATTAGTGTATAAAAGTTATCATAACTTTAGGGACACAAAACTATTTTTCAGCTTAATTTCTGACAATTAGGACGACCTTGCAAAGCCTTGGAACAAGACCGTGCATGCCTGAATAGTAAAAATGTGCACTGGACCACTTTAAATTTCGTTTTCTATGCTCTACAAGCCTATGCATGTTCATGTGAACAGCCCATGGCTGACTAATTTGGAAAGGCGATAATATCAAGTCGTATTAACAGCGAAAAATATAAACAAAAGTAAATTGGTTTACTGTCGCAACCCGCTTATAATTAAGAAAATAAATAAGTACAAAAATCAGGAATAACATTTCATGATTTCCCAATACACCATGTATTATAAGCCAAATTTCATTCAGATTTATACTCTTTTCTAGCATTCTTATACTTCACACACATGCAGAATTCACAGTTACGCCAATGACCACACATTCAAACCCCTGTGCAATAGTATACATATATGTGTATGACGTCACCGACATGATGATTGGGGGTATGTACATGTAGGATGATGTAGCATTATGGATGGGGCATTTCAAAACATGTAACGTAGCCCACGACCTCTGTATCGGCTTTCAACTTTTAGGGCATTGTACATGATGACCTAAAAATAGTGTATGATAGAGCAGTATGGTGGGTGTTCGAGGACCTTCCAGGTCATTTTATGCAGCAATGCTGACATCATTATTTGGCCAACGCCTCTCATTTCGGTCATTAATTATCATCATTCCATTGATCACACAAGATAATGACAACGTTTGAACGGCCTCAAAACAACATGAGGTTTTGATCTATCTGTGTATTCTATTCTACATAAATTTATAAATTCTATATATGGAGTTCCGAAATTCACAGATTTCCTTCAATCCTACAGCTGCATGGATTCTAGAAAGGTTGTGTACAAGATAATGTTGACTCGAAATAATGTTTTTTAGCATTAATAAGTTATAATGTTAATTCTAACAATGAATAACAAAAACAGCATTCAAAGCCTATACAATGTAATTCTGTCAACTTTATATAGAGACCTTGCACCTGTCAAGAATGACCACTTTCCACGGTGTGAGTGGTCTTTGTAGGTTTTAAAGGGGTTAGCGTATGTTGTATATACTTTAACTATGTGCATACACTGTGCTAAAATCGCTCATCTTTCTTGATATTATATGAAATGCTGCTCCTGCCTAAATTTTCTTAAGTGTACAGTGTACATGTACGTCAAGCGTTTTTTCTTTATCGATTCTTTTTTCTGTGATATTCTCCTCCTCGTGATCACAGCATTTATTCTCGATTTCGGATTAATTTCTCATTAAAAAGCTCTACGATTATCGACACCGCTTTTAATTCCCTTTGACCGTGCGTGTCTCAGTCTCGACGATTTTTTATCAGCCTAAAAACTGCTTCCCATCCTTGTCACATGCTGGCCTAAGATAACGAGCATTAGCAGAAACACGACGATGAGAAGGGTTTGCAATAGGAGACGGGGTGCCAGCTCAAGAAGGGTTAGACTATCGACACCCTAATCAGGTCGCGCGTTTGCCATTACAGCCGTGCCATCCACTTCAACATTTTTTCATCTAGGTTGCCGTGGTTACCGACACAGTCTGCCACCAATAAGCAGCCAGCATTTGTCCGCATGCCTCGTGTCCTGCAAGGCAATGCAGATTAGCTAATTTGCATGTCAAGTTTTCCCGTTTTTCTTTGAGCTTGCTCGCGAACTTATCCGCTAATTGGGAAGATGGTGAGAGCGTTAATGGGGTTTATAGGCCCTGCGAAACGTATGGATTTTTAACCCTTCACCAATTATACAACTTGATTTTATCTTCTGGTCGTATTCATCATCAATCCGGGTATTGTGGGAGTCGAGCATCACTTGTGATATGTGCTGGAAATCGCAAATTATTGATAATATGCGATTGCAGGTTTGATTAACCAACTGCTTAGACTTGTTAAAAGAATATTTCGAAATTGTCCCCAAAAAAGGTAACGAGATTCTACATTTATCGTTAGCCCGAACCCTTCTTGAATACTGCTGCCCGATTTGGAACACAAACAGGGAGGGTCAAAAGCAGCAATTAGAAATGGTTCGGCTTAGAGTTGCTACACTATACCTATACGTGATACTAGATGTCTCGCCAGTAAATACCAACGAGATGAAAGCTTTGCCGAATTGACCATGGGTCTCTAATATGGGATGCCCTGCAAGAATGGAAACTCAATGCACGGGTCTTTTCAAAAAAAATTTTGTCGGGAATTTCTAAATTTGGTGGAGGGAATCTTTAAATGAAACCACCACAGTGGTAGAACCTTTCATTACAATCCACTTTTTGAAATCTGAGCCCTTTCGGATGCATTTTATTTGTCTTATTTGTTGCATGCCATCAGAGATGAATTAATTTGAATTTCTTGCATGCCATCGTACGCCCCTGAATTTTTCTTCTTGCCAAATATGGACGATTTTTCGTCCAACGGCGCTATACATTGTGTTCATTTGCAAACTTTCCACCTTGATTAATATAAAAACGATGAGATAAAGAAATCATGTTTGTGGGAATGTTTATCAACCGTAGGAGAAGCCATTTAAAAAACATTTGCAAATGGCAGTGATCCACACATGACCTGATCAATAATTCGCTTATTGATAACAATAAGCGAATTATTGATTACAATAACCGATTATTTTACTGTGTATTTATATACGAGCGTTCTGGATTCGCCGATTTAGATAACGATAAACGAATGATAACATTATCCGCGATTACATTAAGCAGAGTCCACTGTATTTTCCAAAAAATGTGGAATTAAATGATAACACCTCTTGGAGCCATTCACAACATTACTATTGTGCATGAATATTTGACGTCAGAATTTGCCCTTGCCAACTTTTGAAAATTTGTAATGTGGAAACTAATTTTTTGTAATGGGACGATATGGCTTTTGACAGTTCATTGGAAAACCCTCAGAAGCCTTAATTTGGGTTGATGGACTACACCCCTCTACCACATGGCATTAAATTACTGACAGGATGGAACTGAGTTGAATTGAATTGAAGCAGGCAACAGTAAAATCGGTTGTCCGGAATTGATACCAGTAAGTGATCGAATGATCACTTATTGGAGTATGCGCGGTATTAATTTGAATCGGTACCTAATCTAAAGGTTTTTACACGAGAGGAAAGTACGTATTTAGACTTTATTACTGCCTCACAAATAATGGCCTTCATTTTGAGCAATTTCTTTGAATTATTTTTGTGCAATGATAATGACCAGAGGGTAGATGTGCAATGATTAACCAACTCTTTACGTACCTATCCGCCGATTTTACTTTTGTTTGCACCAATGAAGGGCTTTCCAATGAAGTGCCACCAGCCTTACATATCGTCCCATTACTACAAATTTACTTTTCACTTGTACAAATTTCGAAAACTTGGAAAGTGCAAATTTCTGACGTTATTCATATACGCAATAGTAATGTTGTGAATGACTTCAAGAAGTTTTATCATGTAATTCCGTCGTTTTGGATATTAATGGGGAATTACGAGAAAAAAAGACTGAAAACACTTTTTTCCCTAGCAACTGATTGGGTGAGACGATTTAAATTTCGTTTACACCAAAATTAACCATTTTAATGTTCTTTCATTTAAAGTATACCAAGGTTTGGGTTGCATTTTGACATTTTTTAGTTTGGGTCATTGGGCGTCAGGGGGTGAGTCACCACCAATCGGAAATATTTTTTAAATGGTTTATTCTCCCCTATGGTTGATAAACATTCCTCCAAACGAACTTTCTCTATCTCATATCATTTTTATAATAATCAAGTGGATGGTTTTTAAATTAACATCCTGTATAGTAAGCTTACAAGTATATTGTACATGAGATTGGATTGGGAGTGACCTCATTTTTCCAGGAATTGATTTGCATATACGTACCACATACCATCTATTCCCTCACCTGTTCAACTGTTAGAATTTTTAGATACCCTAGAACAACAAAACAGTACACGCTCGTATATTGCAGCAAATAATTACTGACAATGCTAAAAACATTTTGATTAAACACTTACTGTATAGCAGGTATACTTGATGATTGTCAATTGACTACCCTCTGGTTTGAAAAGCATGATTTTTTAATGATATGGTTCTCATGATTTTTGAAATTTCCCAAACAAAAGTTGATCTAATATAAATTGTTTACTGGCATATTTCTTCTTTTATGTCCTAATGGGCAGATTTGGTCAATTTAGAACGAATTGATGAGAAATGATGATTAGCGATGCATGCTTATTTTCACATGTACAAAATGGATTGTTTTAAACACGATACGTTCACCACGCTAACCTACGCCACGCTAACCAAACATAGCTACCGTCGTCATTCATTATCACTCCTCACTTCCTTTAGCATTCCTCATCATTTGGCTGACCTTTCTTCAAGATGATGACATACTGTAATACTTCAACGTCACCGATTCCAATACGATGTTGAAATCCAATGCATATATCGCACTACCTGCTTGTATGACTAAACAGGACTTAAAAAACGATTGTATCAAGTGGTTAGGGTGTTTGTCAGCAGGTTTAACATAATAACGCCTATTCATGTTGTGTTGGACAATTCAAAGAGGACTGACCCCATCTCCCCTTCCCTGACTGCCCTATTGCCATTTTCTAATACTACAGTAGGGTTTAAAATGCTAAGTCATATTAGATATTCTTCCATTGTAATGAATATTCATTCAGTACATACGGACTGCATGACTCTTGATCATGCCTATATTGTTGACCTCTGACATTAGAAAACGTGACCTGCCGTCTAATACGTGATTGGCATGCTCAAATTGGGCCGCAAAGTGTTAGAGGCTCTTTAGGCGCAGGAAATGCATGGTTACTGTAGACATGTATGCAAATTACTGAACAAGAACCAAACTGGATCTGAAACAGATCATATCGGTTATCAGTCATTTCAATTCAATTCAACTCAGTACCCTACTGTCAGTAATTTAATACCATGTGGTAGGGGGGTGTAGTCCATCAACCCA
>JAQGAF010003645.1:0-16792 GCA_034687865.1 Kryphioiulus occultus
GCAATTTCCATACTCAATTCTTTTAGAATTCTGGGAGAAATTTCGTCTGGACCTGGCGATTTGTTTGGATCGAGTGATGAAAGCAGACTTTTCACCCCATCTTGGTTAACAATAATTAATGATTCTATACTACTTGATGAGAGAGTTGGATATCTATTCAGATTGTATAAGGACTCTTGCAAAATTTAGCCGCTCACGAGACAAGTTTGACGTGAGAAAAGTCGTTCCAAAGTGAACCTTTCACGATCCAGCTACGGATCCAATTGAGCCAAGAAAAATCCAGCTTACTTCGCTACATTAAATCGCCAAAACAAAAATGGTCATCATGGAAATTGGGCATGCAAGCTGCCAGGCAACTGCAATGCCCTATAGGGACTTGGAGATCTTATCAAACTGGTGTGTACTATGACAATTCAAGCTCAATAGGGAGAAGTGTTTTGTAATAAAGATTTCCGATAAATGTGCGACAGTTTTACCTTATCACACTGTCGTTTCTAGTGTGAAATATTATCAGATTCCCTTCACTTGCACTGTACAACTTTCCTAAAAAAAATTAATGTGTATAAATACTAATGAACATTTGGACGCCATTCTTGAAGACATTCTTGGAAATATTAATAATCAACAGAATGTCGCAGGTAATTTTTTGTAACAAAACCAGAAATGATAGATTTAATGATAATTTCGGCGCCCTGCAGGCGATATTTTTAGAAAAACCAGATCTCAGATGATGCATTTTAGCCAGTATCTACTATATTTTCTTTGCCATCAAACGTTTGGCTTATCAATGCCTTCGATTTGCCCAAAGAAAATTAAGAAACCCATCTCTTATTTTTGCTGCTATCAAACTCTGAAATTCTCGATCTTCCAGAGGACAATCATGATCTACAATAAATTCAATTTAACAACGATGGGATGCACTGGTGGCTCTTCATTAAATTGTGTTCATTGATTACTCCACAGTATCACACGGTATTAACTTAGTAGCCTTCCATTAAGTACGTCCTGGTTTTTGACCCTTCCCTCTCACTGGTTCTCATTCTCTTCGGGATGCCCTTTATAGATGACCTGTTAATCCAGTACCTACGGCTTTCATTGTAATTTGGCAGTAACAGTGTGCCACGACAAGAATATTTTTGCTAACCTCTTGAAATTGTTAGAAACCTGCAGTTCATTATTATTGTCAAAATAGTGTTCTTATCTTACCACAGGCTGCTGGTTTGCATCCTACAGCGGACCAGATCGAGCTATTCGCATATCATCTGCCACATGCCTCACTTTCAAACCTAATAGTAATTAATTGTTATCAACTTTGATCTTTTTTTGACTTATCTTATGATTTAATTACAAGTTTATCTTAATTAATTGAAAACTTTTTAGGATATATTTGTATCCCTGTGTGTAGTGGATGACTCTAGATATTTCATGTGCAACGTAGACGACTTCAAATTCCTCGCAGATATGATCCAACATGTGCCTTTGCTTTTGAGAGTGCGCTATGTCTTCTGTTGCGCTCCAATTAATAGGAAAATGCCATTTGTTTGCACAATGTTCCTCAAGGTTAGTCGCTTTTACTTTATGGCTAGTGCATGGGCTACCAAAATTACTATAATCATGCCTATTTTTCAGTTTGCACGCCAGTATAGTAGAAATGAACA
Organism: Kryphioiulus occultus; assembly: GCA_034687865.1. Classification (NCBI taxonomy): domain Eukaryota; kingdom Metazoa; phylum Arthropoda; class Diplopoda; order Julida; family Julidae; genus Kryphioiulus; species Kryphioiulus occultus. The sequence continues at coordinate 1,659 of JAQGAF010003645.1, forward strand.
GCTCAGCTTTAACTGGCTTTGCAGCAACATAAGTTGGCCATTTGCACTTCCTAATACAATAGTTGAGTTAGTCCACCTGGAAGCCGTTTTTGATGTTATGGATCTGTATTTATGGTTAAGGTGAGTAACTGTTTTCTGTGTAATGAGCAGCATTTAATTTCTTAAAGGTGTATTTTTAATCAAATTCAATGCATTACATTTTATTATACCCAGTTATCGCTTCCCAGACCTTTTTCCGGATGGGACCTTGGTGAGAGATATGCAGCATGAGCTGGATGCAATAATTCATGCTGGAGTGGGCAACATTACCAGATTACTGAAAAATTCCGAGACAAACACATCATCTTTATCTACTTCAGCTAGTGATGACGACACTTTCGCCATTAAAAGAAAAACTGAGAACTACGATAAAGGTAAATGGGTTAAAGTGGAAGTGCTAGAGTGCTGTATGCAGCAGCACCCCTGGGAATGCTAAATTTTACTCCACAATTTTATGCAAACTGGCATATCAAATTTTAGCATATGCATTGATGTACAGTTTACATTTGTTTGGCCATATTGTCAATTTAGAAACGTCATAAGCAGAATTTTTAGAAAAAAGATCGGTGATTTCTTTCAGTTGAAGCTCTTTAATTTCTATCAAAGGGAATTAAACTGCTTTTAAAATTGTTTAAACATCAATCTCAGGTGTTGAGTAATGACATTACATGGTTTAAACTAAAAAAGTGGAATGTACAAACAATTAGCTTGTTCTCCAGTTGATTTACTAATCTTAATAATTAAGGGACCAACATTGAGTTATTTAAATGTCTACCAGAAATAGTGTTTGGACGTACTTTAAGGTGTGACACTGGTCTTATGTAGAATACATCAAACTGTCCGTGTGTCATTGAGTAATTTCAATTTGGACATTTTAATTGGTCGTTTGAACAACAAATATTGCAGAATCCTAAGATCTATGATACTGGTACTGCATCCCAAGGGCAAGACTTTGAAAAGGATTTGTCTTCATTGCATAGTACAGCAACTGTAAGTGGTCTACCTGAAAAGTGTCCGAGGTACATCTAAAATTTAATCTATTGAAGATAGGACACAATGTCTAATTAGAAAGTATTACAGCATAATTAAATTATTGTAATTGTGTGCGTCGGCATGAACTTATCAATCGCAAAGTTGCAATTGGCAAGTTCATTTTGCACATGCATGCAACCTTTCATTACAGGCAAGCACACTAAATTTCCTAGGTACCATGCTTTGCTATTATGCATTCATGCAATACATGGTTGCATGCAAGCGCAAAATAAACTTTCGAATGATAATTTTTTTGTCACAAACTCACACATTCCGCTAATTTCATGCTTCTCTAAACCTTTTATAATTGGACATTTTGTACTATCTTTAATGGTTTAAATTTTAGATTCGCATGCCCCAAGAAAGTAAGTGCAATGACACACACAATTAATGTTTCCTGAAATCCTCACGTCACGCTATAATCTGTGAGGCGCGCTGGGCGGGCGAACAGACAAGTCCTTGTCGGGGCGGTTTGATGGTAAATTTATTCGTATAAAGCAGGCGATGAGAACATACAATTTGCGATGAGATCAAGCAGCATGCGAGCAGGCGATGAGAACATACAGTTCGCGAAGAGATCAAGCATACGGTACGAGCATCTCGGGGCGACTTGCCCCTTTCAAGACCTAGGCTCAACTGCCCCCCCCCAGCGTCCCGGTTGCCCAGGCCACCTCGCCCGACCCCAGGGGGCGCTGCGGCGGGGGCAATCGGCCGCATGCCAGGCCGCATTCCGAAAGGGTCAGCGCGACCCTCAACAGCCGGGGCGCATGCCGGAGAGGTCGGTGCGACCTTCACACCCCCCCTTACGGACATGAGCGCCACCGGCGCAAAAACCAAAGGGCCCCCGGGTCAAAACGAGTGCAGAAACGAGAAAACCAAGGGCCAACAGGCCAAAACGAATGAGGGAAGAAAAAACGAAAGTCTGGTGGGCGGCTAAGGCAGCTGGAAACTGCGGCGGGCCCTGGCGTATTCCGCAGTGGAGGCCAAAAGAAAGGTGCGGTGGCGCTCCTCATGCCAGTCCCGGGACTCGAGCATCCAGCCTTGCCGAATGTAGAGATCTGGGGGGCACAGGACACCGTAGATGCAGAAGTACCCGGCCTCATCGTCCGGGGAGGTGAGGAGGCCACCCGTCCCGGGTGGGAGAAGAAGGTCCTCGACATCGACCGGGGCCCGTCGGGACGACGAAGTCCGCTGGCCGGAGGGGCCGATCCGGGATATGGGGCCAGGTCGGGACTGGTCCGAACAAAGGGGCAGGCATATGCAGTCCAAGCGGGGGCGGCCCCGAAGTAGGCCCAGGGCCGGTGCCGAGGGCCCGTAGCCATTTGGTGGCCAAGGCCAGGAGATCCGCAAAGGCCGGCGGCGGTGGCAGGATGGGATCGGCGAAGGCCAGAGCAACCGGCAGAGATCTGGACGAGGCGGGCATTGCGGGAAGTCCTGTCGTGTGGGAGGCAGCCTGAAGGACGGGCTGCGGGTCAGGCTGAGTGGTGGAAGCTGATGGCGGCACGAGGCTCGATGCTAACTGGAAATGGCCACTGGTCCCTGGTAGCTGCCAAGCGAAGTTTACTTGGGCCGGCGGCAGAGAGTTGTCCGGGACTGGAGCGGCAGGACTAGTATGCTGGTTCGGCGGCAAAGATGGCGAGCCGGATGGGGACAGCATCGTGGACCGGACGGCAGAGCAGGCGTGCATGGTGCAAACTATAAGACAAAGAAGAACGCCGGGTGACAGCGAGCTGAAGTGGCACGAAGGGCAAGTCCACTGCGCGCTCAGGGGTAGGCCACGGGGCGGGTTGGTTGAGGTCACGCACGGCGTGGGGAGGGCAGCACATACTGGGAATGGCGAAAGTAGTGCAGGCAGGCTAAGACTGGGCCGCGGCACGGCAAATAATGTTTTAAATTCTGCACGTGGGCAATGGAAATTGTGGGCGTGCCGCACCGGTGGTCAAGAAGGTGTAATTAACGTTGAAAACCCTCTCAACGATTTGGTAGGGGTCGTGGTATGGGGAGCGCAGTTTGCCCAGGCCACCCCGGGACGGGGCCAGGTCCCGGACCAAAACCCAATCGTCCACGTGAAAGGTGGCAGGGCGGTGTCGACGGTCATACAGACAACTTTGAGCCGCTTGAGCTGCCAGGAGGTGGGAGTGCGCTGCAGCGCTCCCCTGGGGCCGGGCCAAGTGTGGTCAGGCGGGGGGCAAAGCCATACATAAACAGGAAGGGAGAAGTGCGAAGGGAGGATTGGGTGGCAAAATTATAGGCCGCTATGGCGCGTGGGATATGGGCAGCCCAGTCGAAGGCCCCGTCGTCGGAGCGCAGAGCAGTACGGACTGTTGTCTGGAGAGTTTTAATGGTGCGTTCCGTGAGGCCGTCGTCTTGTTGATGGTACGGGACCGAGGAACGGTGGCGGATACCATAAGATTGGAAAAACGCCTGGGCGTGGGAACTGAGTTATGGAGTGCCGCTATCAGAGACGAGCTGTCGAGGGACCCCAAATCGGTCGAAAAGCGCCCGGAAAAACCGCTCAAAGAAGGCGGCATTAGTGCGGCGCACCGGGGATGCTACACAGAACCTTGTGGCGTAGTCCACCACGACAATCAAGTAGGTGCACCCGTGGAAGGGCCGCCGAAGTCGAAGCCCCATTTCTCAGCGGGACCTTCCATGGGGATGGGTTCCAGAAGCCCGGTCGGGAGTGTCTTGGGAAGTTTATTCCGTAAGCATTGCAGGCACAACGCTGGACCGTATGCTTCATTCGAGGCCAATAGTAAGCATGGTTGGCCAAGGCCATGGTTTTAGAGAGACCGAAATGCCCCGCAAAAGGGTGGTCGTGGCACTCGCGGATGAAGGACTCCCGTAGGGATTCTGGGACCACGAGCATACCCATGGGGAGGCACATGGCGCCGAAGGGCCCGGGTGCGAAGTGCGGCCAGGGAGGGATCGGCACGCTGTGCCGTCGCCAGGTTAGTATGGGTGCAAATCGCATAAACGTAGGCGTCGTCCTCGTCGCCCAGGGAAGGGGATGGGTCAGGGGCGGGGTAACGGCTGAGGCAATCGACGTCCTTGTTTAGGGAGCCTTTCCGGTACTGAACCGTATAGGTAAACTTCTCCATATTGGCGGCCCACTGGCCCAGCCGATTAGAGGGGTTTTTAAGAAAGCGGAGTTAACAGAGGGAGTGGTGGTCGGTAACGATTGTGAAGGAGTTCAGAAACAGGTAATGGCGGTATTTTTCCGTAACCCAGACGTTAGCCAGAGCTTCCAGCTCCATGATGGAGTACCGGGTCTCGGCAGGGAGAAGGGTACGGCTGGCGTATGCGAGGACATGACGACTTGGTCGGGAACCCTGGTATAGGATCGTGCCAAGGCCCACCACCGACGCATCGGTATGGAGAAAGAGGTTCCCTGGGGTTAAACATGGTCAGGATGGGTGCGGAGCAGAGCTCCCATCGCAGGGCCGTGAACGCAGCCACGCACTCTGGCGTGGAGGCATTGATTAACAGCCGCAGTGGCGGCGAACACCCGGATGAATTGGCGGTAGTACCCGGCGAGACCGAGGAAGCTGCGTACCGCGGCACGGGAGGGAGGGGTCGGAAGGTTCGCAACGGCCCGTTCCTTATCGGGGTCCACCCAAACCCCCGCGTGATTAACCATGTGGCCAAGATAACGCACCTCCTCGAAGCCAATGAAACATTTGGAGGGCTTCAATTTAGTGTTATGGGCCCGGATAACCTCCAGCACATCCCGTAGCCGGTCGAGGCAACGGTCGAAAGAGGGGGCGAAGACGTATCGTCCAGGTAGATTAAACAACACTCCCACTTCAGCCCGAGGAAGGCCTGATCGAGGCCACGCTGCATTGTGGCAGGGGCGTTGCAGAGGCCGGAAGGCATACAGGTGATATCATAATGGCAATCGGCGCGAAAGGCGGTTTTCTCCTTGTCCAAGGGCGCCATAGGGAGTTGCCAAAAGCCGGACTTCATGTCCAAGGTTGTGAACCAGTCAGACCCCTGGAGGGAATCAAGGGCGTCGTCGACCCGGGGAAGAGGATAACTGTCGACCTTAGTTTGGGAGTTGAGGCAGCAGGAATCTACGCATAATCGTGCCGGCCCGTCCTTGCGAACAAGAACGACGGGACCCCTGTAGGGACTCTTGCTGGGAACTACCACACCCTGGTGGAGCATATCCCGGAGCTCCCTGCGGATCACCTTCTGGACCTTGGGGGAATTGCGATGCGACGGAACATAAACGGAGGGCGCACCCTGTGTTAATAGTGTGGCGAGGGAGGCGTATGAGGCCCAGCTCTTGGACGGAGAGGGCAAAGGAGGAACGGAACTCCCGCAAGAGCGCACAGAGGGCCCATCGCTGGGGCGGCTTGAGGGTCGGACCCAGTTCAAGGTGCGACACCCACCCCGCCCCTGGCTCGCTGGACTTCCCAGCATTCCCCCATGCACCTACTTCGGAGGGGTGGCTGGCCAGAGATGCCGCCCCGCAGTCCGGATCGGCAATGTTGTCCATGGAAAAAGTGGATGCGTTCCCAATGATGTCACCAGCGGCCAGATGGAGGGTTTCGGCTGTCAGGTTGCCGACGTAAAATGGCAGAAATGCGGCACAGAAGCGGTGAAGACGCCCTGGGCTACCTGGGCAGAAGTATCGGCAATGGGGAGAGGATCGATCCAGAAGTTCGTACCGGGTGGCACGGCCGGGGGAGACGACAAAGAAGTACGGAAGATGAGCAGAGTGAGAGGGCGACGGGATGGCGGACAGAGACGAGTAAGGCGGCGAGGTGAAAAATTTTGGCGGCCAGGGGATCTGGAAAAGACTGGTGGTGGGCTGGTGTGCCTCCAGGAGGCGTGGAGACTGCCGAAGGTGCCCCCAGCGGCACACGCGGCGAGGCAAGTGAACAAACGACCGGAGGGGACAGCACCCACATCGACGGGATAGACCAACCCGGGAAGAGGTTGCCTGCCCCGAGCACGCCCTTAAGCGAGACGGAATCCGTTGCGGCCAGTGGAAAACGGACGTCCGAGGCGTCCTCTCAGGCGAGACGTTGGGCAGCTGGAAACTTGGCGAGGCCATACCAGACTTGGAACTCCCAGCTGATGAGAATGAGGTCGCCGGGCTGGTCCAGGACCCGGAAGGGGTGGCAAAATTGGTGGCCCAACAGGGTGAAGGGGACCTCGCAAACCCCGGTACAAGCGACCCGGTGCAAGGAAGCGTCGAAGAGTGGGCGGTCACCCGGTCCGAGGGGGCGAACTAGTAGGGCCAAAGCAGTTGCAACGGTGACGGTGAGAACGGATGTAATGGCTTCTGAGTCCAAGGTACCCAACACGGGGCTGCGCCCCACAAACAGGACAGCTGGCCGCCGGGGCCATGGAGAGCCGACCAGTTGCTGTAAGCCCCGAGTGTCCGAGGGGGGTTTGGCCGGGCAGCGAGCCATGGCATTGCGTGGCCTGGGGCACACCCTGTTGAAGTGGCCCACCACCCTGCACCCGTAGCAGATAGTGTTGGGGTCATCCGGCACACCCGGCGGTGGACAAGTGGCAAGCTGGGGCACGGCCGGGTGACGGCCATGCCACCGTAGTGGCAAAAAGGGACAGAGGCGGAGCAGACGTGGCGGGTGGCACGGGGGTCGGGGTCAGTGTAGCGGTAGTGTGTCCTGCCTCCATGTCAATGAGGATGCACCACAGCGTGGGGACCTTCTTGGCACCTTACACAAGACTAGCTACTTCAAGTGCATCCCTCCATTGAAGAGAGTTTTCGTTGCATCAGAATATTGTTTTTAGCAATTTCTACAGGATTAGAATTTTTTCATTTTACATGCATTTTTCTAAGATTAACGGACAGTAAATGGTGCCCCTCAAACAGGAAGTACACGAATCATTTACTAACTTTAAGGTTACATTTGGCTACACTATATGAATCAGTCCAATCCCTAAGCTCTTAAGGAATTTAACATTCCCAAGTGTAGGCGGCATAGGCGTGCACAATATTACGGCACATATATACGGTACACAGGCTGCTGCCCCCCTCAATTTAGGCAATAATGCTATAAAAATATTCGGTTGCTATCAATAATTAAAAAAATCAACCTGAAATTAACTCATTTGTATTTGACCTATGCTTATCAGATTTATTAATAGCAGACAAAATATTTGTTTATAATTGTTTAAAATTCCCAACCTCCTTAAAGTTTGTTTACATCTTACACTGAGAAATTTTCTTTTATTTTCCAGATAATAAATTTTTTGGGGTTTACAAAAATGCTTCCAAAACAATAAAGGAGTCAAAGAGTCAGACACGACTGTCAGTCAGGGATGGTCAACCTTCTAGCAAACTGGAAGTTAATTCGTTTGTAATCAAAAGTGATAACCATTATGCACATGGGAAGTTGGCAGAAAGCCTAGTACATCAAGGCCTCCTCACACATGAACTTCTAGATGAACTACATAATGAGTGGGCAAAGTCAACAAATGAGAATAAATTGGCACAAGACAATAGGAACCTAAAAAAACCTCCAAAACATAAGTAGGATAAGTTGACCACAAATCATTGACAATTGAACTAAATAAAAACGTAAATAATTCGACTGTGATGTTATCAAATTATTACATGTGGTGTGGTGGTTGTTAACCTGCTTGTGAGGTTTTCGTTGGGCCGGGCAGCAGAGACGACAACCAGGTAATGATCAGGCACATTTATTACGTCGGTACAAGGGCGTGACATGCAGAAACTCCACATCGGGGCGCTGCGGGAGGGGCAGTCGGGTCGCATTCAAAATCTTGGAATGCGGGTGCATGTTGACCCAAGCCCAGGTGCGGTACAGCAAATCGGTATCACAACTCTATGGTAAATCGGAACAAGGATGTGACATACAGAAACTCTCCACATGTGGAACTCAACACCTAGCCACGACTGCCCGTCCCACGGCCCCCCAACTTTCCATCACGCCCCAAGCGCTGCGGGAGGGGCAGTCGGGTCACATTCCAAGTCTTGGAATGCGGGCGCATGTTGTCCCAAGCCCAGGTGCGGTACAGCAAATCAGTATCACAACTCGGTATGGTAAATCGGTACAAGGGCGTGACATGCAGAAACTCTCCACATGCGTAATTCAACACCTTGCTAAATGCTGACACTGTTTATAGGAACAGCAGGTTCAACTGCCATATATTATATGAAATTCAGAATCATGAGCGTTCACAAAAAAGTCTACATGTATAGCAATTAAAGTAATTTTAGTAGGTGCGAAAATAGGCCAACGTTAAAAATTCCACAAACAAACAAACAAACAAGTAATTTTAGGATAAAAGTTCACGAAAACTTTATAGTTAAGGGCCCAATAGGCCTACTGTATTTTATTGATCCCTTCCAAATGGCAATGTGCAATACATGTATGTGCCGACCGAGACTAATTGTTAATATTGTCGCCAATTACATGGGGCAAATAAATCATTTCAATTGCAAAAACCTGCAGTTGGAAGCAGGAAAGCTGCGAAATACCTATGACTGTGACTATGGCTATGAGGTGTAGCATTAACCCTTTATGACGGGCGCTCGTTAGGAGCCGCTACTGTACTGTACACTTCACTATCCTCACTACACTATCCTACCCTAGTTGGCTGCTCTATTTATTGAGGTATGCATCTTTAGCCTGTGCCACTGCCCAAGCAAGCATTTAGCTACCTTTGTGGAGTGTCCTCGTTGAGTTTCATCCCCTACAGAGACCAGTTCCACTAATGCAGCTTCCATCCCAACCCTCCAGCTTGTTAATGCTGGGCAGCTGCAGAGTACATGAGTAATATCCTCGATTCCACACCCACAAAGATCGCATTCTGGGCTAACCTCACGGAATTTCGATAGCCTCTGGTTAGTCTCAAGGGATCCTGCCCGGCACGAAACAGTAAATCACTGGCATAAGAGTTATCAAACAGTGGCTCCCAGCATAATTTAGTTTTGCACTGATATACTGTCAATGTACTTTTACCAGCAATTCCTGCTGTCCACTTCCGTTCTTCCCAGGTGTTGACAAGTTTATGTATAGCAGTGTCAGACTGCCCAGGGTACCTTTTTGAGAGCATCCATCCCTAATTGTACACCAAAGTGTTTAACTCTCCTAGTCCATTTCGTAGGCCACCCTCTACCTCTGATCATTTCATAGACCTGTCTCACTGGCAGGGATTTATCCAGAGACCAGTCTATGCAAATTGGTAAGCTTGCTACTCATTTAACTTGCTTCGAAGCTCGACCACCCCATGTCACCCTGCAGGGTCTCCACAGCCGTAAACTTGTTAGCACCTAGTGCTGCCCTGGCATTTTGATTCTGCAGGCGCTCCAGAGTTTTCAGCAGGGCCTTCTGGTAACAAAGAACATCGCTGCCATAAGTGACAGCTGGGACCATGACGCTTTTCCGATCTCCCAGAATAATATCATACTGCGAAAATGCTTGGAATGCAATTTTGCGCAGTAGACCTGCCGTGCGGCATGCTTTTAAAAGGACCCTATTTTCCATTGCCAAAATGTAGTTTTTGCTTGTTGACAGGATAGCTCCTAAATATTCATATTCCGACACCCGCTTAATATCATGACCATTCAGGGGCCATACATTAGTGGTGGGGTCTCCCTTCTCATTAAACACCATAACACCCGACTTGTCTTCACCGAAATCCATCCCCATATCTTTGCCGAATTCTACAGAAATGTCCAATAATTCCTGTAGCTCATTGTTGCATTCAGAGAGCAGGAAGACATCATCGCAAAATTGTAAGCCCGGAAGTAGATTGACTCCTATCGTATATTCCAAACCGGAATCCTGAAGGCGAGTCCCCAGCTCATTGATGTATACCAAAAAGAGCAGGGATGACAATGGACAGCCCTGTCTGACTCCTTACTTCACAGGTAGACCCTCTGTTCGGATATGCTCCCATTATGTGATAGCATGATATGATAGCATTTACTAACCACCCAGAAATCCCATATTTGCCCAGCAAGATCCACAGTATCTCTCTATTAACATTGTCGAAGGCACGTTTTATGTCTAAGAAGGCTATGAACAAGGGGCACCCTCTTTTGGGAGCAATCTCGATGATCTGTGTCAGTATGTACAGATTATCGCTGCCTCGTCTCCCCCTTCTAAATCCATTCTGGAAGTTGACAAGCTTGCCCCGACACTTTCAGCTCTAGCTGTAGTCTGTCCCTTAAGATGCCTGCATATAGATTATAAATGCAGCTGCTGAGTGCAACCGGTCTATAGTTGGATATGTTCATTTCATCCTTACCTTTGCCCTTATGAATCAGTGTGATTCTAATCAGGTTCCAGTCCCGGATATTACTTTCCCTGTTAAGAGCCGTGTGCCCGATGCATTTTGAGATTTAATAAATTCATTGGGAATGGAGTCTTCCCCACCTGCTTTCCCATTCTTCAACCGAGCGGATGCTTTTTGAACCTCTGGCGATATATAGGCATCAACTGGAGGGACCATCAATTCCAATGTCCAGATAGCATCCCCTCCAGGCATGGGGTTGTTATCAGGCTGACATTTCTCCTGCCGAAACTTGGCATAGTCGCTCAAGATGGTGATCACCTCAGAATCACCTTTCTGTAAGGTTCTGTGTGCATCACGTAGTCCCCCGACCTCATGTTTAACCATCCTCTTGTTTCTGATGTATCGCCAGTATTTCCTTCCTGCTTCCCTGCCAGCCCCATGATGGATGACCACATTGCTCTATCTCGTTTGGTCACACAATGGGCAGCCATTTGTTTGGCCCCTTCCTTACAGGCTAAGTAATGGCTCCATGCAGTGGCCGTAGCCATTTCATCACCTTTTCCCAGCGTTTGTATATGTTTTCGACAGGCTGCCTTCCGGTTTGAGATGGCATTACGGGTGTCCGGGTCAAGTCTGACCTTGCCAACCTCCTTAGCACCATGCAGACTGCGAAACCCAATATGGGTTTTGCCAGCGCTTATGGTGCTGTCCCTCCAAAGAGTGTACAATTCTTCTTCATCTGCAAGGGAATCGAAGTCTGGTAGCCCAGTTTGAAAGGTTTCCCATGAAGTGACATACTTAATAGCCCAGAGCCTTTGTGGTTTGCCGGCAGTGACCATCGGTGCCACATGGGTCAAGCTGCAGACAGATGCAGAGCAGGTGGTGGTCGGAATTTAGCCCTGCCTTGTTCTTGTCATCAATTTCCATCTGAATTACCCTACAGAGATTCCTGTTGTCTAACTATATAATCTATGGCATATGCTACTACCATTTGTCCAGGTGTTTCTCCCGACACATTCTGGGAGTATGTTGCAAATGGCAAGGTCGTTGGTTTCAGCAAACTGCCATATCAAGGTTCCCTACCATTCAGATCTTGTAAATGACCGTTAAAGTCACCCACAATGAAGATGGCATAGCCCTTTTCCCGAAGCCCATCAAGATCCTTCTGAAGGCAAGAGCAGATGGACTTATTCCATCCTGTATCTTACCCCTCCACCGAACTTAACAACACTGATGGGTTTCAATATTTCCTCCCCTCGAAGATGGGTCTCCGCAATCCCAAGGATATCCAGATCCCCTCTTGTCACCAAGTCGCTGACCTCCTGCCACTTAACCTCACTTTTCAGCCCATTCATGTTTGCGAACTCAATTCTGATGCATCTGTTTTTGTTCTTTGTCCGTAGCATTACCCTGCCCTGATGGTAGGTTGAGGGCAAGTCTTGAACACCACTGGCCTCCTCATTCCTACTTTTGCCACCTAGTTTTTTCTTTCTGTATGTTTCCTCACGGCCCTAACCCATTGGCCAGCCAGAGCCCTGCCACCTGCTCTGGTGAGGCGAAGACTATCATCGGAGATTAGCTGAGGATTAGCATAAATGTGCCAATAAAATCATTCAACATAGAGCTGCCAGGTTTGTCACTGAGTAATTCCAGCGCAACGAGAGCATCACCTTGATGATCAAGGATCTCCAGTGGGACACTGAAATCCAGACGGGATGCTTTTAGCATGAATCTTTTTGAAAAGTTTACTTTACCCCAAAATGCTAATTTGGTAGAGGAATTTTTAAATGAAACAACTGAGGTGGTAGAACTTGTTGTGCCAATCCGCTAATGGAATTGCATGTCTATACGGATTCTTACTATTGGTCTTAATTTCTGCATGCCATTCGACGTTGGAATTCTCTTCCAAAGGATAGCCTTCAGCTTCAAGAAATTCAATTTGATAATGATGTCTTGGTGGTACCTACCGAATCTTAATTTGGGTTGATGGACCCACATGGGTTGAATATGCCTATTTGTCTTGGTGGAGGTTCACCCAGTGCAGGAGGCGGGCTTTCACCTCTGTGATTATGTTGGCATCTGCGTCTGTAAGGGGTGGACCATACCCAGCAGGGTGGGTGTGTCCACACTTTCCCACAAGACTGGTGGGCAACCCAATGCTGGGAAATGTCGGAGCACATGCTCAAGATATTCTTTGGGGTCTAAACAAAGGGGCAAAGCCTCTGTGTGGTTTCCTCAGTATTTGGTTCTCGAGTTAGTTTTGAGGGACCCTGCTCGTGCTTTAGACAGCAGTTCAAGGCCTTTATTATTATCATATATTGTCTCATTTTGTATTATCTGTTTGTTCCGATAAATGAAGAGGGGTTTCTTTTGGATCATGTAAGCTTGCCAGACACCAGTTTCATTCTCATTTACTGCTTTATTCACAGTACGGTCCCAATTCTTCCATCCTATGGACTTACAATTTCGATTTTTGAGGAGTGTTTGGTATAACTTTTTTGTCCTGCTGTCTACCATTAATTTACTCGTACGCTTGCCCTGCTGGTCTTGCGTTATTCATTTGTAGTTGCCACCCCAGGTACTTGAGTTTGCTTGCCTCTTTCCTTGCAGAGAAACTGGACCAGCACATATCACCCTATAGGGCCTCTACTGCGGTGAAGCTATTTGCACCCAAGGCCAGGTGACCCAACCGACGTTGCTGGACATCCATGTGTTATATAAGTCCTTTTGGAAGACACATGACATCAAAGGCATAGGTGAGAGTGGGTACCCCCACTCCCTTCCACACCTATGATGACCTCGTACTAGAGTAGGACTGAAATGCAATCATTCCAATCAGCCCTACCATTTGGTTACTTTTGGATTCTAGTTTTGTTGTCATGTTGCAGAATGGGTTTTTGGATCCATTAAGGCCTTGCACATCTTGGTGACCTCTACGTAATGCTATGGGCAGGAGGGGGAACTTCAAAAGTTAATTACGCAAATCTAGAATAAATAAATCTAATCAAACCTTGTTTGCCTTTTTCAGGAGTTATTCTTCTAGGGCACCGTTTATGTTTCGTTTGCTCGTGTTCACTCTTTAATTTATTAACAAGTTAATTAGCTTGACCAATTAATTACCTTTTGGACTTTGGCCCTTGGTTACTGAGGTCACACTGACAAAATGCGAAACCGCTTTCATACTGTGCCTCTGGAAATTCCTTTCATATAAAATCATTTTAAAATATTTCTTCTAAAGCGCGTATGGACATCATAGCCAGATAAATTTTTTATCAGTTTATGGAAAATGCAGAATTTTTACAATACGAGAAATTAGTGATAATAGCCACGGAAAATGGAAAATCACAACGGGTGGTTTCGCATGTTGTCAGTGTGACCACAGTGACCAAGGGCCGAAGTCCAAAAGGTAATTTATTTGTCAAACTAATTAATTTGTTAATAAATTAAAGAGGACACGATCAAATGAAACATGGAAGGGTGCCCTAGAAGAATAACTCATGAAAACGGCAAAATAGGTTAGATTCGATTTATTTATTCTACATTTGCGTAATTGATTTTTGAAGTTCCCCCTCCTGCCCATAGCGTTACGTAAAGGTCACCAAGGTGTGTAAGGTCTTAACCCCTTACTGCATGACGTTTTCGATTTTTTTGAAACTATAAAACATTGCTATCTGATGAGATATAAAGGGAAAAAACAAGGAAAAAATCATATGAAAAAATATGAAATCAGTATTGAACATTTTGACGATATACATTGTTTTAAATAACTTTTTGTGGTAAGCAACTAAACCATTTTTGTCTTTATTAAAGCACAGTGAAACTTCACATTTTCACATGATACAAATGTCAGCTGTTTGCAAAGTTTGCATCGCTTACGTACTGGAAGCCACAGAGCATTGTGATCAATTTTGTCAAAGCGAACATCACTTGTAGATGATGGAAACTTGACTTCTTTGTTTTTTGGCAACATTATGAGATGATGAAGGAGATTGGCGAGTTTGAAATGGAAATCTGCTTTTACCCTCCAAGCAAAGCCCTCTTGCAACTTCAATCTTGAAATCCTTCAGTGGCATAAACTTTCCAGTATTTCTTCTCCATAGTAGCCAAGCATTCACAATGCTCAAAGCAACCATATGGAAAAAAATTCGTAGATACCAGCATTTGGATCGAATCCTGGTTCGGTAATAACCCAGAATGGAATCAAGCAAGTCAACTCCTCCCATGTGAACATTGTATACTTTGACTACATGTGGGCAAGGAATCATCTTGTGAATCTTCTGAGAAACGAAATATCGTTTTGCTTCTGTCTCAGGTAGAGCTCCCACAAACGTAGATAACAGATGAACCACTTTGTTGTCAAACCACGCTGTTACTGATAGTGACACCATCAATTTCACAAGTTCTTTCAATGTACGAGCCACGTCCTTACTGTTTCATTTCCTTTTCGGATGGCAGTCGACAATTGGCTAACCGATTTCGTCGTACAGTTCCAAGAGGCAAAATTCCCAATTTTGTAAGGTAAACTTGAAGCTGAATGCTGTTGAACCAATTGTCAAAGTACAACTTATAATTCTTGGCATGAGGGATTGATCTTGAGAGTCTGATGACTGTGTTGCTGCTTACTCCAAGATCTGGTTCATCATCCATAACTTTATTATCACTAACTACAGTAAATAATTCAAAGTCGTAGCTAAATCATGAAATGACACTTAGCACAAAAATATGTCCTAAAAAATGTGTCCTAACGTGACACATATTTGGGAAAATCTAGCAAAACCCCTGTTCGCTCTAATTGCAAATACAATACGCCAAAATGA